>CM042144.1:5654116-5696616 GCA_023376005.1 Doryteuthis pealeii | reverse complement strand
GTCTATGTAACCAGTCTACGAGAAGGAAAACTCTGAATTCAAAACTGTTAAACTGCGCTTAAGAAATTGACCACGTCACGTTTTACTCGTTGGTACATATTTAAAAAATGCTTTAAAATAATTCCCTTTAATGAACAACTCCCGAAAATGTGATTAGAATGAGGCAAAAATAATCTGTTTTTAACCGTTTTAAATTTCAAAGTATTTTTGACGCAACATATTTTGCTATTCTACTTGCGTTGCGTCCCATCATATATGCAAAAATGTCCGTACATTATGAGGGAATATGAAGTGGGAAATAATCTATTAATAATGGGTTGATTTGGACATAAAATCTGACACAAAAGAATCCCTCAATTTTTCATAAAGATTCTTTGAGCCAATGTTTTCTTTTGTTGTTTTTTTTTGTGTATGTATGAGAAAACAGGGCGTCCAATACTGAGCTAACTTAATTTTCTTTTTTTTAATTAAAATTTTAAATTAAAGAAACAATTACTTGTTTGCTTTTAAGATTTATATACTTGATAGGGTCGGTTTAGCTCAGTCGGTAGAGTCTCCGACAGGGAGCCTCACGGTTCGTCGTTCGGTACCGGCCCTTGCCAACTCAGCGGGGATCTTTGCAGTAAAGTGAGGAGCTGATAGTAGGTGTGGCACTCTGCCACAATACGCTAAAAAACAATCTCCTTGGTTTAGCGCTAGTAAAAAGGGGATAGACTCCCTTGCTGTCTGGCTAATACCGACTTTATGCCACCCCGATGACTTAGATAATATATAGAATACATATTTACAAAAACATTGCTAAAATATCCCATATATATATTTAGTACGAGTAGGATGTGACGCAAGGTCATTTTTAAGCGTAGTTTAACATGTTTGAATTAAGAATTTTCTTTCTCCTAGACTGGTTGCCTAAACAAGATTAAAGAGCCCAGTCTGTCCTACTATTTACCCATAGCTGGAGGAAGAGTAGGATTCATACCTTTCCCAACGGTATTAGCGCTAAGTGAAATGCAATTATCACATCCAGGATTTGAACTCGGGCGACGAGTCCATTTCCCATGACTTTAGCCATTACACCACGCGCTTCCATACATGTCCCATATATAATTATACAGTTCGTGAATAGAACTACTATATTAATACCGTGAAAGAGAGACCATGCTGTCATGTGTAGAAAAGAATTTATAAATGTGTGTCAACTGTGTGTCATTGGTATTCACCTTTGACCTTTTGGTCGATAGTCTCAAGTCTTTGATAAACTTGAAAAGACTAAAATTTCAACTGTGCTGGTTACAATGCTTACTGCTATCAACGTCAGATAAAGTGACTCACTCTTTGAAGGTGCACGCCCCCAATAGACGGATTAAGGAAAAATGGAGTCAATTCAGCCAATCTAGTTCTAATTTTATATTCTTAATATCATCTTACAAACGCGTTCATAATTCGAACTGATCATATCGAACGCTTATCAGTAGTTTATGACAGAAAAGGATCTGTCTCATAAAATAATAATCAATTTTCGTAACTCATGTGAATGATAGAGTCGCTGTGTATACAGAGCTGAATATGTGCCTTTTTAGTGTATTCTATTTTTAATATATTTACATGAGTGTTGTATTTTCCCAACCCTATTGCCCTTATTGCAAGCCCCAATCCCTTTTTATCATATGGGTGCTAGAAGGCGGTGGCTGCGGGTCTACGTGTCCTGGGAATGACGTTAAACTCTATCTGATGGTGAGGTCCCAGTTCTGGACGTTTGGGGAATGTGGAGCACCCCTTCATCACCTTTGCTCTCTAGTCCACTCTGACTCGGAGTGGTAGTACCTGTTAGGGTCCCATCTATGGGCTAAATAGAAAACACGAGTTTATAAACGAAATTGTATTATCCATTAAAAATTAAATTATTTCAAAACTTTGTGAGCATTAAACATTTTTGAACACCAAATTACCAATAGAAGTATTCGGCATAAAATAACCCAAGGGTTGACATGCTGTAAAACCCAACCAAACAAACAAACAAAATGATTGTTGTTTACAACATACTTGCAATAGTGTGATTGTATATATTATATATATATATATATATATATATATATATATATGTGTGTGTGTGTGTGTGTGTGTGTGTGTGAGGAAAAGGGGGTTGGAATGAATCCGACAGAATGAGGTAAAATATGAGGAATTAAAGAACAAAACTCAGACAAAAATGTGTAGTATATTCCGCTGCGAAATATACTACACATTTTTGTCTGAGTTTTGTTCTTTCATTCCTCATATTATACTTCATATATATATATATATATATATATATATATGGATTGCCACTTCCTCGCAGAAGAATGCCATTTCTACAAGTAGTTCGGTTGTGAGCACGCAGAAGGTCCATTTTTTTTGTTTTTACTGTCATACATGAAACACGTTGTCGGCCTCCTCTCGCATGTGACTGTACGTGACTGAGAAATCCAGCCCTTGAGAGACAGGAGCTGCCACCAGGTCACATATATTGTCAGTCTTATTTGTGGAAATGTGTCCATGTCATCCGTCATGTGCCGCTTACGTAGAGGCGGCTTCAGGATGGGGTGCTCAAGTGAATATATATATATATATATATATATATATATATATAGAGAGAGAGAGAGAGAGAGAGAGAGAGAGAGAGATGGTCCCACTCACGACCATAAGATAATCGTCAGTAAGAGAATTCTTCAATACAAGAACTCGGCGCGTGTCCTGTAGAAGGTCTTAAACGTTATAGCGTCAACATTATCACCAGAAATAAACTTCCATCCATGATAACATCCCGTGTTTGTCTATATGTCTCCACATACTGTCGGATATATTTCCTCATTTACTTTTCACACACACACACACACACACACACACACACACATATATATATATATATATATATATATATATATATATGAGCTTCAGAATAACTGATATAATTTCGTAATATATTGAATTTTATGATGTTATGTGGTTTTAGCGTTTTATGTTATTTTTGGTGCGTGTTCGCAGTTTGTTTATTCTTCCTTCTTGTGGGTTGTCAGACTGAAACAGAATTAATAATGAGAAAAGAAGAGACAAAGACAAAATAAACTTTTATGATTCAGACTTTATTCTTAGGTTCATAGTTATTTCTTGGAGAAGAGATTTTCTCCTGAACCAGTCAACAACGTGAATTCCAGTAAAGGGTTAGTTGGAATGTCCGGGAGTATTTCTTGCTGCCAAGAAGTCAAGTCCTTTTCTCTAAGTATGCCCAGAGGGGTTTTCCTGTTTAAAGGCTCCCGAGAGATTGTTATCTTAATATTTTTTCATCGTATTTTTATTCGAGTTTAATTTTAATCCCCAGAAATGTAATAACTCGTAGAAATAATCTCACATTTTAGCAGCATCTTTAAAAGCAGCAAAACATTTTTGGGTTATTTTTTTTTTTTTTTCTTTTCAGATATTGAAATGTTATTTAATTGGAAAGAAAATACATTTAACGATCAACTACAGAATTCTAGGTTGTTTCTACACAGTTAAAATTTCTGATCATCATAATTGAACTTAGACAAGTAATTGAATGTCAAAAATACACTACCTTTTCTCAAACTGCATATATATATATATATATATATATATGAAGGTAGGGTGGATGGGTTTAGGATCCGACGATATGCTGTAGATAGAAGGAAAGTAGTCAAGAAATGAACAACTGAAAACAAGTCACAGGATGAAACAGTTTCGTCCGTATTCACGCGGACGACTTCAGTCAGAGTAACTTTATTAAAGCAAAGTTATACGTTCACATTTCCCTACTAATATAAACATAATTTAGCTATACATCTACATATACTCACACAAATTAATATATGCCTACACTCGGACAAAACCTACCACACCAATTGACCCATCAACAACTGTCACCGCCCCCTCACTTCAAACAAATATCCCCTACTCCTTCACACAACTGACCCAGCGACCTCATTCTACCCAAATCTCCGTCCTCCTTATCTCATATCACTACACACTCACCCCCTTGACCTCCCCGGCGCCGGCACCGCCACTGCTACTCCCACTATCACCAAACCACCTGTATTTAAACGTATGCTTTACTTTAATAAAGTTACTCTGACTGAAGGGGTCCGCATGAATACGGACGAAACTGTTTCATCCTGTGACTTGTTTTGAGTTGTTCATTTTTTTACCACTTTCCTTCTATCTACAGCATATATATATATATATATATATATATATATATATATATATATATATATATATATATATATATATTAGGGACTAGCAAACGGAGTCTAAAATTCGTTTTTGTCAAAATGACTTTAGCTCCCCTACGGAAAATAATTTACCAAAAATCAGGAAATTATCGGATTTTAATGAAATTTTCAGTGTTTATGTATCAATGAATGATCTTTATAATGCATTATTTATTTTATTTCAAAAATTTCTCATTTTTTTCAGGTCACTTAATTTTGACCCCCCTTATGTTGGGGGCGTAAAATGTTTTGCAAGTTGATCATTTTCGATACTAATTACAGTATAAATAATGAGATAAAAGACCGAAGTTATGAATAAAAACAAAACAAATTGTTTTACGGTTGCGCTTTTATTAGAAAATAAGTACCGAAAATCGAAAAATAAAATGCAAAAAATAATAAATAATTAATTTTTTGGATATTTCTTTTTTACTCATTTCGATAATTATTTAATTGGCTATTATTTTATAAAAGAAAAAATTATACATCGATGTGTTTTCTGCTTAAAAGGGGGAGGGGGTACATTTTTAATCGAGTTTTTCTTCAAAACTTATTACTTTTGGCGCCTAAAATAAGGTTTGCATTAAGTAGATATTTATTTTTAGAATCTAAAAATAGAACATTTTAAACTTAACATCGGGATTTTCATATTTTAAATGAATTTTATATATTAATTTTTCATAGTAAAAATACTAAATTAAAGTTTTGAAATAAAATAATTAATGCATTATAAAATTCATTAATTGTTAAATCAATACTGAAGATTTCATTAAAATCAGATAATTACCTGATTTTTGGTAAATTTTTTTGCAATCGCAAATGTTACAGTAAAATAATAAACAATCACTTAAAACCATCGAAAAAGAGGCTGAATGGCGGATATCGTCGAAATTGACCAAAACAAATAGTTTTAAATCTTTTTAAAATAAACTGCATATGTAATTATATTTTTCGTTTTTTAATGTTGGTTATTATGCTACTACTTATCGATTTAGACAAAGTTTAACCTTACATAAAAGTTTTAATTATTCTTAATTCGCTTTTAAAACTCGTAGTATCCGATTTTTTTGGTAGTCCCTAATATATATATATATATATATATATATATATATATATATATATATATATATATATATATATATATAAAGATAACAATTTACTTCAAAAACATTCTATATGAATATATTAGTAAAATAGGTGGAATTGTTTATACTGGCAATAATATAGGGGGATTATTTTGTGTCTGAGGTGGAACCGCACACCTACCATCAGCTCACCACTTTACCATACAAATCCAAGATGATTTGCTCATGCACTGAGTTAGGGAGGTTCACCATCGAGCTCGGAACCTTGTGGTTGACCTGTATTTTTTATTATCTATTATTAAATACATATAAAAAATACAGGTCAACACACAACACCATTGTTACCGTATTATTATTTTTTATTTATTCCAAACTGCATTGTGATAGCCTTCTAAATCAACCTCCTAACCAATACACACACACATATATATATATATATATATATATATGTGTGTGTGTGTGTGTGTGTTTGTATGTGTATGTGTGTGTGTGTATGTATATAGCGAGAGATAGATAGATATAAATAGATAGATGCATTCATACGTATATACGTACTTACGTAAATGCATACGCCTCAGTATCTGTCTCTATCAATCTGTCTGTCTGTCTGTCTGTCTGTCTGTCTGTCTCTCTCTCTCTCTCTCTGTCTCTGTCTCTCTGTCTCTGTCTCTCTCTCTCTGATTATCTGTTTAATGATAAATATTCACTTTTTGTTTTTATGAAAAGAAGAAAAAATACGAATTGTAATAATATAAATTGTGATTAGGGGGATGTTTCAAATCTGACCACTTGTCCAGTCCATCGGTCAGAGAATCAGTTCAACTGTAGTCAGCCAAGAAGCCATGAAGCCATAACAATGTCCGTTCAATTCTTTGTTTGATGAGACAATGTTGATTTCCACCCAAGAAAAGTCAATAAGTATTATATCGTAAATCAAAAATCTGCAGATGTGGTTGGAATTGAAGACTTGCAATACAAATTCCCCGTTGGGTATTAAGTCATTTAATGAGCAAGCCCAGTTTAAAGTTTAATGTGTACATTAGATATTTCCCGCTAAATTATGAGCTCTCAGGAATACCAGTTAAGCACTCAATGATTTCTAATCTATTTTCTTCCATCAATTCAATAACAGAGTTATGTAATTGCTAACGTTTTAATGATTATTCATATTACGTTAATGAAATTTATGTTTGAATTAAGAGCAATAAAGAAACTTAGAGATGTATGTTAAATTCACATATTTATCAGACATACTGAGACTCACAGACATTATATATACTAGCAAAATAAAACACACCCTCCGGGCGATGTAAAAATAGATTTTTGAAACATATTACATGATGGATGGGAGTTAAAAATTCAATGTCAGCGAGTTTGTACCCTAAGTAAGTAAAATCATCAAATTCATTAAAGGATTAAAAAATAAAACAATTGGAAATGTAAACTTTAAATATGTATTAAAATAAAACAAACTATATATAGATATATAATACCAGTCATGTATTTATTAAAACTTGTTTAAAAAAACAATGAGGACTGTCTAATGTTGCATGTTCAAATTTTGAAGTAAAGTCGTCGGGGAGGCCTAGAGCCGGTATCGGTCAACCAGTGAGAGACTCTATCCTCTTTCCACTTACGCTATACCAAGGAACGCCACACCTACCGTCTGCTCCTCACATTACTACACAGATCCCCGTTCTACTCATACGCTGAGTTGGCGAGGGCGTGTTAAAAATACAACCAGAGAGTTAAAACAAAAAACAAAAATACAAAAAATACAAAAAAAAAAAACAAAAAAAAAAACAAACATTAAAATCATTTCGTAAGATTTTTAAAAAGTAAACGTTTGACTGAATTTAAATTGAAATAAATAATGTTTCACTCAATAGCATTAACGACTTACAAACTCTTTTACCGAAAAAAAAGTTAGCCTGATAAGACAGATTTCACAACACAGTGGCAATTAGCTACAAACTGCTTCTCGCTACCCCGACGTCGAAGCAAATAAAAAAATCCTCTTTATGCTTACTGGAGAGACGGGTTTTTGAAAGGTCGAGTCCACTGCTAACCCACGGGTAGCTATCTTTACCAGTTAACCCCTATATTAAAATTAATCATAACATAGTTAAATGTCTAACATAATATCTCTCCGTCACTTACTCCCTCATTCTTACACGTACATAGAGAGGGTGAGATTAATGTAGAATGATAGTGAGGGACGGGTCAGTTGTTGACTTAATTACTAATTACGACTAATTAAAACCAATTAAACTAATTTTTTTTTCAAACATTAAGTAGTCCTAAAACCAAGGAATATCTGAGTATAAATATTGTGTCCTTAGCATAAATAGAAAAAAAAGCCTTTTGGAAATGAAAGTTGATAATCTCAGCTTTAGTATAATAATAGAATATATATATATATTATATATATATATATATATATATATATATATATATATATATATATATATATTTGTGTGTGTGTGTGTGTGTGTGTGTGTATGTTAATGTATTCATATATTTAAAGATAATAGTATAAACAGAGCTGGATTATAATCATTAGAATGTGTTCAGAATAAACGTTGTCTGTGTCTGTGTCAGTGTGTGTATCTGTGTCTGCGTGTACGTGTGTGTGTGTGTGTGTGTTGTGTGTGTGTGTGTGTGTGTGGAATCATGCTAGTCTTTAGATGTGTGCAAAATACTTTGAAATGAAGATCAGTCAAAAGCGAAAATACATTTGATACACCCTAATAATAACTTTTTGGAAATATGAAACAAATCTAATGAGCGCGAATGAAAATCAGACGAGCTGAACGAAATTCTAATTATATTACAAAATTCAATCTGTTCACCGCAACTCTTCCGAATCGGTTTGTTGTGTAACTTGAGGCAAAAACCAAAATTGTTTTGTCTTTGTAAACTGATTTAGTACAATTATATTTTAAACGTTATGTTACTAATTTATTTTACTTTATTTTTTCTACTAAGAATATTAAACATCCAATTTTATTATGTGCAGGGAATGATTTTATTTCTGAGATTTAAATTGGTTAAGATTCGGATAATTGTCGATGCGAAGTTTTGTCACAAAATTATATATTATATATTAAGTCTGTCTTGTATGAAATATTATGATTCAGTGTCTGTCTGACTGTAACCGAAACTACATTACTGATTACGTCACAGTACGCTTAGGTAGTGCTTAATTTTATCAATTATTATTTGATTTATAGTCAAAATCATTAATACATAGAATAATGTTTATTTATTTATTAACGATGTCTCTATAGTTATTTTATTACATTAAAACTTAAATAATAACGCCCAGGGGCGCATATTCTTGCTAGTTATTATAATAGAGAGTTTGCCTCTTTTTGTAACCGAAACTACTTCAGCACTAATGTCATAATTCCGTTTGTTATTTACGTTATATTCTCATTGGTTATTAAATAATCATTGTTTAATCTTAATTAGCAACTTATTTATTAACCATGTCTCTATTAACGTCTAGCAGACATAGAGTTGTCTGAAAACAGTTCATATTATTAACGAGGAATTTACTGCACATCCCACTTATGCCGGTCCGACACAAGGTTCAGTTAATGTGGGGCCACTCACGAGCCGAAGCTCATAGGATGACATGTACAAAATGCGTGTTCTCCCTCAACCATAGATTATGAGGCATGTCAACACTTATAGGATTAATCAAAGCCCAAGTCTTTTCAAGCAATTATATGGTTTCAAGTAACTGATAATAACCATTTGTAAATAATACTGTAGCGATTGTCTGCCCCTGCTGGAATAGACTTGGGTGCAAAAGGGTTATCGTCCCTGACCGCCAGGCACTTGACAATTAACCCAGCCCTGCCACTTTAAATCAAGGTGGCAAGTGTTTTCTGGGGGGGGGGGCTCCCTGGACCACGCCGTTAATTTCATTAATATTCCAGTGGCCGAAGCCACCGGACACACAGGCCCCGAAGGGCCCATATTATTAAGGTATTTACCTCGCATCCCACGTATGCAGGTATAACACAAGGTCGTTTAATGTGAGATTACCTACGAGCCGAAACTCATGGAGTGGTGGGTGCAAAACATGCCTGGATCCCGTCTGCATTCGTTCTGAAGGGGGGGCCTCAAGCACTGGGCAATAAACCCAGCCCTGTCACTTTTAATAAAGGGGGCAAGTGTTGCTTGGGAGGATAGCCCTCAGGGTTCACGCCGTTAATTAACAACACAGGTCCAGTGGCCGAATCCACCAGACACCCAGTCCCCAAAAGGACTGTGTTATTAATGTCTTTAAAATCCTGCGATTATATATATATATATATATATATATATATATATATATATATACTATCATTAAGAAATAAATGTTTACAATGTATATGGTGTGAATAATCTGCATACCAGTTTTACCAAAACCGTATTTAATAAACAATTTCTTGGTTTTATTGATTTCTAATATTATTTTATTCTGAAATGTATTAAAAGTAATTCTATGTATAATTTTATAATGAATAAAATAGAAATTAAGTGTAATTTTTTCTGTTTTTCTTTTTTTCTTTTTTTTCGTATATATTTTCTTATTCAATATAAGATTTAATTAAACTAAAACTTAAATACCAGGGTGAGTCAAAAAGTAATGCTCATTACTTTATTTCATGTGATCTTTTTTTTAAAAATAAAACCAAGGCCTACATTTAGACCCTAACGAGGCTCAGAGCAAGAATCCAACGAGTAAAGACCCAACTTACCAATCGACAATGTCCTCCTTCTGCATGAAAATGCACGACCACACACAAGCATCAGGACAAGGGAGAAAATCGCCTCATTCGAGTGGACAACTTTACTGCATCCTCCATACTCACCTGATTTAGCGCCGTCAGACCATCATCTCTTCGGTCCCATGAAAGAGGGTTTGAAAGGTGAACATTATTCCAATGACGAGAAAATGAAATCTGTAATGAAGAAGTGGCCCAAAGAACAGTCAACAGAATTTTACGGGACAGGGATACATACTCTCATTCGAAGGTGAAATATTGCTATTGAGTGAAATGGGGACTATGTGGAGAAGTAGGTATGTGATCCACAGAGGACCAGCTATATTTTTATGTGTGATACATTTTCCTGTGTTGGTAATTATACCTGTCCTAAACAAAATGGCATTACTTTTTAAGACACCCTCGTACATGTACCGGGAGGTTCCATTTTTTGCTAGTTACATTAATTTCTGTTGGGCTTTTATATATCAGGTTGAAAACATTGTAATGTCCAATTTTTTAGATTAACCTTTATCAAAGTATTGTTGCATACTGGGGTTTTCACAGTACCAAATCTAAATCGACTTTTTCTCGATTTCTTTACGCTTTATATTTAAACCGATATGCACGCCTAATTCATCAAATTATAATTAATTAATTAACAAATTAGGTATGACTTTAATTAAGCACATAATCTCCCTAAAACACACACACACACACACACACACACACATATATATATATATATATATATATATATATATAATCCGAACAAAGAATTACATATAATAACAAATACAGATTTTATTGTCTGAGCACGTAGACATAACATTATACATGACAAGATACAATACGATACAAAACAGATAGGACTAAAGTCCTAAATAAGTAAGAAAGAGTTACTGAAGAAATAAGTGAGTCACTTACTGATAGTTGGGGGGCAAAGCCCAATTAAGGAACAGAAACACCACGCGTCTAGACCATGTTTAGTGGATGCTAGACCAAGAGAAAGAGAGTGAGAATTTCTCGGGCTGCTGTTTAGATACCCAGCCACCTATTGGCGAAAACCTGGCGGTCAGGGATGATAACCCTTTTGTACCCAAGTCTATTCCAGCAGGGGCAGACAATCGCTACAGTATTATTTACAAATGGTTATTATCAGTTACTTGAAACCATATAATTGCTTGAAAAGACTTGGGCTTTGATTAATCCTATAAGTGTTGACATGCCTCATAATCTATGGTTGATTTCACAGTACCAAATCTACCAAATTGAAAAAAAATACGTTCAATTCATTCTTCATTTATATCTTGGTAAATACAGCTTTTGTTGTATACCCTTCTTACTTTTTACTCTGGTCGTCTTTTCTTCTGGCCGGCTTTGCTTCTATCTTCTAACATCTTGGTCTGGTATATCTTCTAAGGTCTGGTCTAGCGTCTGGTGTTGACTTTCTTGGGGACGTCGGGTCTGGTTTCTGTTGGAGATTCCTCGTTATCAGAAGCCCTGTGTCATTGTTAGTTTTTAGGTAATAAACACAAGACTTCGATTTACGTTGATGTTACTTTATTTATAAATCCCCAAACCAGACAATGCGCGCAGATACTTACATCTTGCTAGCTCGGCTTCTAACTTCTAACTGACTGAGTTACTTAGTATCCTTAAACCGGAAGAGGGCCTTCTATGGGGTTCCGGTTATCACAATGTATCCCCGCAAGGCGAGGTCAGAGTGAGGTCAAGCGCCGTCACTCACCCTCAAGGCCATCAGCTGTACTAATCGCCATTATGATTTCTACACTATTGCCATAATCATTAGGTAATCTCATAATTATGTAACAGTATTGCCTTTTTTCTTTTAGGAATAATGAAAAAGAGTAATTTTATCTTTTTCTTTCCGGTTATCAGTATATTATCCGTAATCTTCTCCGTCTTTTAAAATTCTGGACGCATTTTTAAGCATTTATTTCTTCTGTCGGTAAATCCTAGACGGTATTGAGTTTCGATTTAGTTGGTTAGTCCTAGCCTTTTAGTGTTCCTTGAAATCCTAGTTAGAAAAGAGTGTAGTCACATTTGATATTCCTTGTGACAAAAGGTCTGTAGTATTAGTAGTTCTTATATTCCTTGTCTGTAGGTCTTGATCGCAGAAAGTTCAATTTGCAATTGATTTTTAGGAGAATTAACAACGATAATATACGTTCATGTATGTATCTCATACGTTTCATATTGGCCAATCTTTTTTACTGGGAGTGCCTGCTGTTGGTGTTGGGTAAGTTCACAAATATATGTGGCAATTTGGCGTATATCTATGAATAAAACATGTTACCAGATGTTATACAACAGCGTATCGCTTCTTGTTAGTCATTGCTTACACGACACTGTCATGTACCTTATTTAGAAAGGCTTTTTATTGATGATTAGAAGTAGATCGTTTATCATAATGGTAAGTACCACCATCAGTGTATCAGTCGAAGCAAGAGATCTGTTCCGCAACCGAGATGTGGGCTTCATAAAAAAGAAGCTCACATTGAATCTAGGGTGGGATATCCAGGAAATTTTCCATTGTGAATTATTACAAAATACTCAGTCACTTTAATCTCTACTGCAATCAAATTTATTGGTTGGTTGGTTGGTTGGTTGGTTGGTTGGTTTTACAGCGTGTCAAACCATGTCGGGTTATTTTATGCCAAATACATTTTGTTATATACATTCTTGATGGGTACTCAATTTTCTTTAAACTCAGTTTTTCAACACATTTTTAAAACTATTTTTCTTCTGTTTAACCTATACATAAGACCCTAACAGGTACTACCATTCCGGGTCAGAGTGGACCTGGGAGCAATCATGAAGTGCTCTACATTTTACAGACCTACAGAACTGGAACTTCACAATCAGATAGAGGTTAAAATCACACCTAGGACATGAAGACCTTCTAGCACATATCTGATAAAAAGGGTTGTGGCTTGCCATAAAAGCAGTAAGGTTGGGACAATCATGTAGGTACTAGGGCTGGACGTGACCAGCCGATTGATCGAAAGAGGCCTCTCCAACTGCCGGTCTAACCTTAGTAAGGGCCTAAGTGGAGTGTTGCATGTCATGGACTGCTCAGCCACCAGGGTTCCGTCCTTAAGCCTCACGGTCCACCACTCACAGCCAACAGGTGACCTCATTGGAGGAGTCTTACCCCTCTGCAGAGGTGCAGTCGGTGTATTTTAACTCAAAAACTCAATTGAAAAAAAGTATCGGGGTGAACAGAATGCTTCATCCTCCATCTTCTCCCGACCTTGTCCTTTTGATTATCACATTCTCAGAGGATTACAAATAATTTAAAAAATAATGTTCGAATTTCTGAAAAGTGTTTATGTTAGATTATTTTTTGGGTATAAGATGTGCTGAAGACCACGACTTATATTTATAGACTGTTCCAAAACAATTGTGGCTGAATCGGCCAATTAAAAATGCCCAAACATCTATTGAATTTACTATTTAAAGGCATTGATAAATTGTACAAAAGTTACTCCGCGGAGAAGGAAAAACAACAGACTAGGATTATACAACTCTCTAAGGACGGATCAGTGGACAAGGATTAAAACTGACACTACATCTTTCTATTTCAAGAAAGGATCACAGTTTATGTCAAAGGAGATCTCTGCTGTAAAACTACTTTCAACTACCGCCCTAAAATGGCTACAAGAATCGTAACAATTTATCTTCAACATGGCCTCAAAACTAAATTCGAAACGTCTTTCTCCCAAATGCCGACTTTAGCACAATGTCATTCAGTTCAAGGAATCCGACAAATCGCTTCAATACCCACTGACCATACCTTATTTCCAACTGAAAGTTACCACAATCAACCCAATCCTAAGTCATCGTGTTCTAAGAGACTTTTTAAGTCAAAGCTATAGTCATTTTACTCAGCGCCATCTTTGTAATGGCGGCTGTAGCTGTGATTTGGTTTAATTCTCGTATATCGATTAAGTGGTCCGTGATTAAATGATTATTTTCCCCCAGACGACAATCTGTTGTAAAACCTAAAGCTCTTTGATGTCCTTTTTCTTAATTTGAATTTCACGATATCTGACAGAGACAACCACACCTTTTCAGTAGTCAGCTACTTAGTCGTGAACTGGACATTTAATGATAGTTGGCCGAACAAATCAATGGCGGTTCTGTATCGTCAAGTTAATTCGTCACCTGTTAAACTTCTCAACTCTCCTCGGCGCCGGATTTTTGGTGTTGCGTTTCGAAATTGATGATTGACAGTGTTTTTTTTTTTTTTTTTTTTTTTTTTTGTGAAGATTCGTTTTTGTGAATATTAGTGGAGTTTAGAGCAAATGAGGGGCCGGGTTAGCTCAGTCGGTAGAGCGTTCGGCTAGAAACCACAAGGTTCCTAGTTCGATCCCGGTCCTCGCCAACTCAGCGTATGAGTAGCACAGGAATCTGTGTGGAAAAGTAAGGAGCTGATGGTAGGTGTGGCGCTCCACCTCAGACGCCAAAACAAACTCCTTAGTCTAGCGCTATTGAAAAGAGGATAGACTCCCTCGCTGACAGGCTGATACCGACTTTGGGCCGCCCCGACGACTTTACTTTACTTTTTTTAGAGCAAATGTTCATTTATTTAAGGTTATGAGTCCCATCTAAGCACAGCTTAGTAACTATTATAATTATCATATGAAAGTAACTCCATCATCATCATCATCATCACCATCAACAACAACAACGTGTTCGGAGAGCACGGAACCCTCTGATTCTCTCTCTCTCTCTCTCTCTCTCTCTCTCTCTCTTTCTTCGCCAGTTCTTACCGGTCATTGCTCTTGGTAGGTCCACTAGACGGCACCAAGTGTCCACACAGAGTTAAATGGCAATGCAACTGCTATTTTCTAAGGATGCTGCTTCCAGGATTTTTCAAAACAGTACATAGCATCAGTGGACTGTGTTCTACAAATTTAGATAGGGTAAGAATCTTTTTTGTAAAGTTAGGTGCTGAGCTTGAGAAGCCAATATCTAACAGACCGAAGAAAATTTGAAAAAAATCTCTCTTTTTATGAAGAGAAAAAAAGCGTGAAATATTAGTTGAAAGAAATTGAAAACCCTAATTCTAAAGTGAACGAAGCTTGCAATATGGCAAACGTCGACCTTATAACAATACAGATGAGGGCAATAGTCCGAAAAATCTAAATAACAACTGAACAGTATGGAAATATTGTTTTTACAGACAAGTGAATTCATTTTCAGATGTGTCATAACTAGCGGAGAATGTAACAGGAAGACATACTCATCTGCCCCGAAATTAAAATGTCCTGAATTAAATAAGATCCACTCAAATTCGAATTAAAAATATTTCCGACATATTTTTTTTACAACCGTGTCAGTTCATTGCGTTGAAATAAAAAGAAATTGTCTCTTTTGAAGAGCTACTTGACAGGTTTTACCGCTTATTTGATATCGCATCTGACTTTAGAAGATATTAACTATGATGTGCGATATCGTTATTGACGCAACACATTTTGGACATACTAAAGCTATCTATTGTAACGTAGCGGGCTTGGCACGTTGATCAGCACACACAGAATTCCAGCAGTCCTTTAATCCCAAAATTCTTCCACACTCCTTTCGTTTAGGGTCAAGCAAAAGGTATCACGTTTCACGACCGTGGGTCTTTAGTCACGGTCAATTTGACTTTCTCCACGGGTGTCTGTTGTAAATGAAGATGAGAACAGTACAAATATGGTGTTCCTGGGTTCATTATGCTACACTATTTCGTTAATACCATTATCGCCCATCATAGTTAGCATCTTAGTATTATGGATAGAATTTATAAGCAACTAATAATACAAACCTTAGATATGATCCAAACTTCGTCAATATAAACAAATGTTTGTCTAAACCAGATCGGACCTGTCAAAACTCAGTGCTTCAACAGTTTTGATTTTTTTATGAAAATACTCCAGGGCATAAAATTGTCAGCCACAAATTTTCTTCTAATTACCGAATATTCTTCAAAGGGAATCAAAAGTGCATTAAGTTGACGCTAATATCCAACATTTAATCTAAATAAATTGCAATTATCTCAAACGTGTTCTGCTCTTACAAGGAAATATCAAAAGTGGTATATTCATCACATTGTTGTTTTTGTTGTTTTTGGTTTTAAGAATTTACAAATCAATTTATTATTATTATTATTATTATTATTATTATTATATTATTATTATTATTATATTTATTAATTAATTAATCAACTACTACTATTTAACTAATTTATGATTATTAGCAGAAAAGTGTTTAAACAAAAAAGTAAAAATATTGGTTTAAATCCTGCAAAATATTTATACCTGACTTTCAAACTGTATGAATTTTAGGGTTCTCAGATTTTTTGGTAAACATAAATGAGAGTAACCTCCCCTTTTTTCTTTCACTTTGAGGAAGCCGTCTGTTTTGTTCGGCCATTTTCATTTCACCATAATCAATACAACTGCATGTTTTAACACGAAAATATCATACAATGTGTTCTTAATAACAATTAAGTTATTTCAAATATTTCAAATCATTTAAGTTTAGATAACTGCAACAAAAATATTAAGACGCTGGAAAAAAAAAAAAAAAAAAAAAAAAAAACAACCCGGGGAAAAATTACAATCCTGATTGGAATGTATTTAAACCATGGAAGGAAAAACGTAAAACTACCAAAACACAGAGAATAATTATGTCGCCACAATGGAAAACTTCGCCAGGAGGGCAGATGTGATGGCTAGCGAGCTTTATATTAACGCGTATATAGTATACCTGTATACTCGTAGCTGCATACAGGTATAATTTCTTTCTTTGCTGGGATATTTCTGTTTCTTCTATCTTACTACCTTCCATTTTAGTTTGCGCTGGGTCTGTCTATCCGTCAATCCTCTGTTATTTGGCTGGTCTCG
Source organism: Doryteuthis pealeii (assembly GCA_023376005.1). NCBI lineage: Eukaryota > Metazoa > Mollusca > Cephalopoda > Myopsida > Loliginidae > Doryteuthis > Doryteuthis pealeii. The sequence continues at coordinate 5,679,592 of CM042144.1, read as the reverse complement.
GCTGGTATTTTCTTAGCCGGATCCTCCGTTTTTCTGGATCCGTCTATCTCTAGGACATCCTGTGTTTTTATGTTGTTCTTAATTAATGACTCAAGACTTACTTTTTTTTTTCGAGCTCACATTTTATTCTTACGAATCTCAGAACAATAAATACACGTGTGAGAATTTGGCTACTTGGACGAGAAACACCATTGTTGTCTGTCTTGTCCAGTCATCAGTTTAAAACACATTTTCAAAATCTTACTTCCACGGCTCGCGCTGGTGAATTGGAAGACTAGTTCAACACAGGGTTACAAAATGTCAATCATCTTTCCTGTGCTTTTCCCCTAACATTAGATGTTTATTATCTGGTAACCATTTCCTTGAATCTTTTTTTCTTATAGTAAAATTACATAAATCAAAAAGACTATTGCTCACATCTCTATAGTTATATACACAAGCTTTCGGCAGATGAGCCAGGCAGGGGAATCTTGTTGAACTCGAAAATCTCGCGGACCTTCTCTTCGAACTCGGGAACCTCCTCAAACCCAGGAGCCTTCATGTCGTAATTGGGAGCCTTCATGGAATTTTAAACTGAAGTGTTTATTCAATCCACGGGATTCTTTTTACCATGACCAGTTACCAGTGGTAAGCTATGTTAAGTATTCAATCTTATCGCACTTGCCCTGGATTGAACCTGAAACCTACAGATGATAGTCCCTTAGAACTGTGTAAACTCAACCCTCATATTCGTTGCGCTGTGTCCAACTTGGACACATAGCGAAACGAATATAAGGGTAACTTTGATATGATGAATAATACAAATAATCCAAATTCTCAAGCCCCATAAAAAAAAATTCAGACTTATAAACCAGCTGTTATTGTGTTTTCCTTTTTTCAAAAGCTTTCTTGTTTGTTTGTTTGTTTTGTTTTGTTTTACGGCATATCAACCTCAGAGGGTCATTTAATGCCAATAAAGTTTTGAAATAAATCAATTCTTAATGGATAATACAATTTTTTTATAAATACATTTTTCTATTTAACCCATAGATGAGACCCTAACAGGTACTACCACTCCGGGTCAAAGTGGACCAGGGAGCAATGGTGATGAAGGGGTGCTCCACATTCCCCAAACCTCCAAAACTGGAACGTCACCATCAGATAGAGTTTAACGTCATTCCCAGGACATGTAGACCCGCAGCCATCACCTTCTAGCACCCATATGATAAAAAGGGGTTGGGGCTTGCCATAAGGGCAATAGGGTTGGGGAAATCATATAGGTGCTAGGGCTTGACGTCAAAAGCTTTCGTCCCTATTTGTTTTGTGCACTTAACTACTGTTTATAAATGTTCAGAAATTTAGGTTTAACCAGTATTACTCTCAGTGATAAAATTCCCACAATAGAATGAAAGCATATAAATAAGTATTAATATTCATTCTATAAATCACAAACAGTTTCCGACTGGGGCGTTAGAATGCATCGACTGCACCTCTGCAGAGGGGGAAATCTCCCCCCATGGGGCCACCTGTTGGCCGTGGGTGGCGACCCGTGATGCTATCTTGGGCTAGCGGTCGGAGAGGCCACCTCCGATCAATCGGATGGTCACGTCAAACCCTAGCACCTATATGATTTTCCCAACCCCTTTTTATCATGTGGGTGCTAGAAGGCGGTGGCCGCGGGTCTACATGTCCTGGGAATGACGTTAAACTCTATCTGATGGTGAGGTTCCAGTTTTGGAGGTTTGGGGAATGTGGAGCACCCCTTCATCACCATTGCTTCCTAGTCCACTCTGACCTGGAGTGGTAGTACCTGTTAGGGTCCCATCTATGGGTTAATAGAAAAATGTATTTATAAAAAAATTGTATTATCCATTAAGAATTGATTTATTTCAAAACTTTATCGGCATTAAATGACCCACTGAGATTGATATGCCGTAAAACAAAACAAACCAAACAAACAGTTTACACGAGAATTTATAGTGAATGTGTTTCTGATATTCGGTACTATAGTAAAAAAACAACCTACGTTGTATATACTAGCAAATATATGCACCCTCCGGGTGCAAGTATTTAAGTTTTAATATAATAAAATAGCATGTCAAATTAGAAAGGCTAATAAAACTGAATAAAAATCCAGATAAAAATATTTGGAACAGAGGGGGTATAATCGGAAAATAGAACAACTTTGAAACTAACTGTTCCACCATTTTCCCTTACTCCCGTCTTTCAGTGGTAAATTTCCCTAATTTAACTATTTAGTTAAAATAGGAAGTAAAGAATAATATTACGGTTATTTCTTGTTAAGGGATTTCTTTTAAGATTTATTGAAGAGATTTTTGCTCATATTCAATAAGATAAAACCAAACAATTAGAAATCAATAATACTAAGCATATATTTATTAAAATCAATTTTTTAAGATCAATATGCAAATTAGCCTTCCCATTCATACATTAAACCCCTATTTTGTTGTATATATAAACACAATTGCATGTTATCAGTATGTAGATATGGTCAACAGTGTAAGTAATGTAAAACAATTTTATCAATAATTGAGGTTTAAATAAAAAATAAAATCATGGAGAATATGATGTAAATAACTAAAGGAATTGTGGCTTGTATAGTAATATAGTTTCGGTTACAGACAGACAAACCCACAATGTCCATTATAATAAGATTGTAGATTTTAATTTTTTCATTTTACATTGCATATACAAGCAAAAATATGTGCCTTTCGGGCAGAGGAATTTAAGTTTTATTGCAATAAATATATCAAATAAGCAAGACGAACAAAACTAATGAATAACGAATATAAACAAAATAAGACTTAATTGTATGTTATTTGATTTGATTTCGATAAAAATTGTCAATTACGAAATATTAAGTTCGATGTATTTAAAACAGAGGGGGTATGATCGAAGAATAGAACAGCTTGGACGCAATCATGTCTCATCAATCCCGCATTTCGTTGCTAAATTTTCTTAATTCTCCTATCTGTGTATCTGAAGTTCTTTAATTTTCCATCCGTTATCATTTGCCACAACCCGCCCCCGCCTGTCAAAATAATCGTCCAAATCTTACTGTTTATCTGGTGTCGCTTATCTGTCGATTTCTTATTTCTTATGAGTGTCGTCACCTCAGCTAAATAATGAACCATTCTTTTTTAAGAAAGAAAGGACATGCTACACAGAAAAAATATTATAAGAAAGAAAGAAGGAGAGGAGAAAGATAGAAGGAGGGGTGAGAACGCGAAAACAATGACGCTAATCTGTTTTAATCGACAATGAAAAGACAGAAACAAGGAAAAAAGTGAGAGAGAAAGTATTAAATCAAGATTATTATACTTTTTGCATATTGAACTATTTTGCAATAGCTCTTAAGTAAACATATCAAAGTTGTAATAATTAAATTATCATACTGTGGAATATACACAGGTCCAGCTAAATTAACTAAATGACAGTAAAAATATTTATTTTAAGTTAATGAATTTATTTTAGGTTTTATCTAGGGAATTTTGCTCATGTTTATCAAAATAGGCCCAAACAATTTGAAATAAGAAAATCATTTTTTTCACAATATATATATATATATATATATATATATCTTCTTATTATAATGGAGATTGTGTGTTTATCTATCTGTAACCGAAACTATATCACCACTCAAGTCACAATTCCGTTTAGTTTTTTACGTCATATTCTCCATGAATTTATCTTTATTCAAAGTTTAATTATTAATAAAATTGTTTTACATTCTTAATACTGTTGTCCTTATCTACATACTATTAACATGCAATTGTATTTATACATACAAGAAAATAGCAGTTTACAGTGTGCACGGGAACGCTAATTTGTATATTGATATTAAAAAAATGATTTTAATAAATATGTGCTTAGTATCATTGATTTCTAATTGTTTAGTTTTATCTTAATGAATAAGAGCAAAAATCTCGGAGATAAATTTTAAAAGAAATCGATTAACAAGAAAAAATAACTGTCATTTTATTCTTTAATTTAACTAAGGAGTTGAACAAGGAAAATTTAACAATGAAAGACGAGAGTGATAAAAGAGTAAGTTTCAGTTGTTCTATTTTTCAATTATACCCCCGCCGTTTCAAATCTTTTTATCTGTATCATTATTTAGTTTTATTAGCGTTTCTAATTCAACATAATATTTTATTACATTAAAACTTAAATACTTGCACCCAGAGGGTGCATATATTTGCTAGTATATATATATATATATATATATATATATATATATATATATAATATATATATATATTAAATTTTACTTGAAGGCACTTACAACGCATGTATCGCATAAAATTCGATACTTTTTCTTATGAAAATGAAATTCTATTTTCAATTTCATTTTCTATAAGAAAAAGTATCGAATTTTATGCGATACATGCATTGTAAGTGCCTTCAAGTAAAAATTTAATATATACTTTATTCAGCAACGTTTCTAAAATAAACAAACATCCAAAAATCTTTATATATATAATATTTATATATATATATATATATATATATATTAATGAAGGATAGCAAAAAGAAAAGTGTCTACATAGGAAAGTGCTCAATGCTATAATAGCAGTGCAGGTTTAAAACCTAAAGTATAAATTTATAGATACTATATTACCCTTACTCAAGTTCCATGCGTCTTACACAATCCTCAGACGGGAGAATAGTAAAAAGTGGTCGGTTATATATATATATATATACATTTACCAACCCATCTGCACGAGCAGGATTTGACACAAGGTCTATTTCTTGAGTAGAATTTAACAGGTTTAAATTCAGATTTTACTTGTCCTATACCGATTGCTTAACCAGGGTTAAAGAGCCCAGTCTTCTCTTCCAATTTACCCATATATAGAGGGACAGTTGGTGGATGCATACTTTTCCCAAGGGTATTAGCACTATGTGAAATGCAAACAATTTTTCCAGGATTTGAACTCGCGTAGACGAGTCCATTTCCTACGAATCTAACCAATACACCACGTACCTCCACAATTTTGATATATTTGATGAAAATTATCCTGGATATAAAATTGTCAGCCACATAATTTACTTCGAATTACCGAACATTCTTCAATGTATATATATATCTCAGTCGGTTGAACGTCCGACTAGGAGCCACAAGGTTCCTGGTTCGATACCAGCCCGCGACAATTCCACGTATGAGATGCACAGGGATGTGTGCAGTAAATTAAGTTAAGTTTGGCTCTCCACCTAAGATGCAAAAACAATCTCCTTGATCTAACGCCTGTGAAAAGGCGGTAGACTCCCTCGCTTTCTGATTGATACTACTTTAGGCCATCCCAACGACTACTTTCCTTTTTATTATATATATATATATATATATATATATATATATATATATATATATATATATATTGGTGTGTGTGTGTGTGTGTGTGTGTGTGTGTGTTGGGCAGCATTCTTTCATTTATACATGTAGAATTAAACTAAAGACACATCTCCTGTTTAACAATTTTATTTTTGATCTTTTCGAGTTTTCTGGCCAACGTTTTGATATTTGGATGGAATCACCCCTGGTGATGACACTTCGATGTGCCGAAAGTACTCGGGACCGGAACTTTGGTTGACTAATCCACAAATTCCACCCAAATATTAAAAAGTTGGCCAGAAAACTCGAAAAGATCAAAAATAAAATTGTTAAACAGGAGATGTGTCTTTTTTTTTAATTCAACACACACACACACACACACACACACATATATATATATATATATATATATATATATATATATATATATATTATATATATATATATACAATTGTATTTTGAATAAAGTAGATAATCAAGTGACTGTGGGTGGAAGTAACACCTTACATTATTTTGTACCTTCTATAATTTAAGCTGCGTGATATTTATAGGAGCTGAATCAAGTTTGACACAAGGACCCATACAAGGAGTACTCTATGGAGACTGATCTCTATTCAAACTCTTTACCATAGCCACGTTAACAAAAAGGGCCACCACGGGTGCCACTGCTCCGGGCCACAAGAACATGAACAGAGAAGACGAATGTCATCTCTTAGGAATTGGCAAAGAAAACAATTCCCTTTCCACAACCTGAAGTAAAACATTAGCCTTTGAATATCTGTTGCCAGTAAGTTATCTGAAACAATATTTTATTCGTCTCTGAAAGGGCAGAATGATACCTTGATTCGTCTGCCAGTAGCTTCCAGATGTTGGCGGCCCAAGCGGCGCCTGATCGGTCTGCAAAGCAAAGCGACGAGAGCTGCTTCGACGCAATGGAAACAAACACTTCTTTCACGGGTTTATTTGTCTTCTGTGCCAAGCGGGGGGACTAAACTTTATTATTACACAGCTCCAAACAAAACCATAATGTTCTCGCCTCTACAGGAAACACGCACACAGCTGTAGGACCCGCTGTTTGAGAGAGAGAGAGAGAGAGAGAGAGGAGAGAGAGAGAGAGAGAGAGAGAGAGAGAGAGAGAGGGGTCGTGTTCTATGATATATTAGCGCGATCTAAGGATACAGTCTTTCATTGTGTCTCGGTAAGTATAGTGTCAAAAAGAAAACTGTCTATAAATGACATCTTTGGATATGTTGTGTTCCTTTGGATCTTGTGTCTATAGGTGTATGTACACAAACTTAAAGCATATTGGTATTAAATTGCATACGTTTAGTATAATAAGGCTAATCTATTACGGATGGATCTCTCTCTCTCTCTCTCTCTCTCTCTCTCTCTCTCTCTCTCTCTCTCTCTCTCTCTCTCTGATGGTTTTTTAACATATATATATATAAAGAGTCGTCAGGGTGGGCTTTTCAGTATCAGCCAAACATCGAGGGAGTCTAGCCCCTTTTCACTAGCGCTAGATCAGAGAGATATAGGTATGCACAAACTTAAAGGATATTGGTATTGAGCTGCATATTCTTAAGTAAAATAAGAAAAGTCGACGGAGTGGCCTATTGTCGATATCATCCAAACATCGAGGGAGTCTATCCCCCTTTTCACTAGCTCTAGAACAGGGATAAATTTTATTTACCGCGTACCCCACATGTACGGGTCAGGCACAAAGTCCCTTAACGTGGACCACCCACGCCGAAGCTCGTGGAGTGGCAGTTGAAAAATTGCGTCGATCCCGTCGCATTCCCCTCAAGGGGGCACCTCAGGCACTGGGCAATAAACCCAGCCTGCCCCTTTAAATCGAGGGGCAGGTGTTGCCTGGGGGATGGCCCCCTGGGATCGACGCTATTATTACAACAAACCCGGTCCAGCGGCCGAAGCTCGCCGGACCCCCAGTCGAAACCGGGAACCAGAGTTGAATGAACAGGGATAAATGGGTAAACACAACTTAAAGGATATTGGTATTGTGTTGCATATGTTAAGTAAATAAGTAAGAAAAGTTAATGGAGTGGCCTATAGTCAGTATCAGCCAAATATCGAGGGAGGCTATCCCATTTTTACTAGCGCTAGAACAGGGATCATTTCAGCTTCTCGCTTTACCGCAAAGATCCCTTGGCTACGCATAGGCTGAGTTGGTGAGGGCTGCTATCGAACACGGAACCTTAGGGTTCCGAGTCGGATGCATTATTGAGTTAAACCGGTCCCATGTGTTAAAGAAAATTGCTATTCATTAATCTTTCAAATGAGATCAGCTTGAAAATTGGTATTCTAAATTCTGTCGTTTAGACTACGATACTGAAAATTAACATTGATAGAAAATAGACGGCTTCCTCAAAAGCTAAACAGTGAGCTGTTTGTATGTATTTTCGTTTCTGACATACCTTTATTTCAACTAGTAAAAATATGTACCCTCTGGATAAAAGTATCTAAGTTTTAATATAATTAAATATAACTACAAAATAAAAAGACACCCTCCGGCCAATGTAAACATATTTTTTTCTGAGGGGATGGCGAGCTGAAAATTCAATGTCATAGAGTGTGTACCATAATATGTAAAATCGTCAAATTTATTAAAGGAGTAAAAAAAGAAAAAAAAAAAAGACAATTTGAAATGGAAGACAGTTCCGATAACTTTAAATATTATATTAGAATAAACAATCTATATATAAATATATAACGCCGGGCATCGATTTATTGAAACAATGAGGATTGTCTAACGTTGCATGCTCACATTTTGAGTATATTTATTCTATGTTATGATGTTGGATTATGTGTTGGGTAATGTGACGTAAGTAGTGACAGACAAAAACCGGAAGCGAATCTCCATTATTAATAGATAATGAATTAGAAAGACTAACGATACTAAATAACGGATAGAAAATAGTATACTTATGGCCAACACTAGTGTTTTTATGTGTGGGGATACACAGGAGAACATCGCTTATGAGTTCGTCCTTACATTTCAACAGTACTCAGCATGCTATGTTCTTACTTATTGTAATGTTATTATTAGTGATTTCTATATAAAACTATATATATATATATGATTGCTTTAATACGTTTGAGAATAACATGATAGTATTAGAAATCAGTAACAGTAAATAATTATTTATTAAACCCAGTTTGGTTATAATCATTATGCAAATTAGTCCGCCCTACAATCTGTAAATCTTTATTTCGTAGAGATATATAACACATATTTCAGGATATTAAATGCATTGATAATATGGGCAGTTTTGCGGCAAATCTAACTCACCCAGACTTTAATAGTTATTGTTAATGAATAAGATGCTGGTACTCTTTGTCTCCTGCCTCAAAACCCGCTAGCCGGTGGCTGCTGAAAATAAAACATCAGCTACGATTGAAGTCCGTAGCCGAAGCGGTGTCACTTGAAAAACAAAACAAGGGCTAGGGTTGGGATTGGGGTTTAGGGTTAGTTTAATGCGAAAATAAAAAATACTGGGACACCCTGTATACAGCGTGACCCAGAAAAAACAGAATCCACAAATTTTGTAATAAATCAGTTAATCTTAACTAGGGGGTTTAGGGTTAGGGCTGGGGTTGGGGTTGTGTTTTCGGGAAAAACAACCAACTTAGGGCGTTAAACGCCCTAAGTTGGTTATTTTGGGTTTTTTTTTTCAAGTGACACCGCTTCAATCGTAGCTGGGTTTATTTCCAGCAGTCACCGGCTAGCGGATTTTGAGGCCGGGACGGAACTCCTCAAAGAGTACCAAGATGCTAATCAACATTAGATAATGACTATTTCATAATCGTTGAGAATATAACTTAAATAACTAAAGATAATAGTGACGTCAGTTGTGACGTAGTTTCGGTTACAGTCAGACTGTTACATAATCTCGATTATAATGAGAGATGTATGGGTATACACAACTTAAAAGATATTGTTATTGAGTTTATTAAAAAAGATTGCTATTCATAACTTTTTCCAAGTGGGATCAGCTTGAAAATCGGTATCTATAATCATAACATTTAGATAAACACTGATACTGAAAATTAACATCAGTGGAAAATAGACGGCTTCCTTAAAAGCTAAAGAGAGAGCTGAAAGTATTTTCGTTCTCAAAAACTACCTTAATTCTGTCGATTAACTGGGCTTTTTGCAGTACTCCCACGGTGATTGGTGTCTTTCTCAACAGCGCCCCGTACATAATAATTAAGATCTGGGGAGTTCGGAGGCCAAACATTATGACTGGTGTAGTCGTAAAAATTAGCCGACAACCATGTTTGCCCTTTTCCAGGGTGTAGCAGGGGACGAACCCTGCTGCCATACATATGGCCTGCCATTGGCTACCCTTGTTATCCTGGGCTTGACTACAGTGTTTAGCAACTCCACGTGGGCCTCTGAATTTAACCTGATACCATCTCTGAAAAAATGTGGAGGCATTACGTAACACTCAGAGGACACAAATCCGAAAACCACACAGTTTTGAGAAATTTAGTCTGCATAACATGAGGAGTGTCCTTTGGACTGTCTGCAAGCCATCTATTATTTTGCGTGTTGTGCTTTTGATCTTGCCAAAAGTTTTCCTCATCGGTTTCACTTTGCTCAGAAGTTTCTTCGCCTTTGTCAGACGATTTTCACGGGCCTTTTCTTGGAGCAGTTGACCTCCGCGACGCTTGAATGAGTAGTAGCGTAGGTCTTCATTGAGTGCAAGCTTCATGGTTGAAGCTGAAACATGCAATTCACGTGACAAAGACTGAATTCCAATGCCAAGGTCCTCCAACACTTTTTTCTGCAACTTTTCGGGGAATTCTGCTGTACGAACGCAGTTATATCGTCTGTTATGATGCTTTCTTCTAGCCACAGCCTCGTAGTCTCCATTGCAATTCTCCAGTTCATGCCTGATTGTTTTTACAGTGTTCAGGGAGCATTGGGCAGCAACCATAATCTCCTTATTTAGATGGCCAGCGCAGATCATCATGATACAAGTTATTCTCTTCCAGGATTCATGTGAGTTCCAGTCATCCATTCTATCTGTCATCACGTATATGAATGAAGAAGGGTCCAAACTTTTAAATGATGCGTAGTGTGCGTCAGTACCTCCAACCTACGGAGAAAAATAACCTGATATAAGTATTTATCCAGAACACCATATATATATATATATATATATATATATTATATATATAGATAAGGTAGGGTAGTGTGCACAGATTCAATGGAGCCTGGTTACTGACAGTTTTTTGCCTTCTGCGATCTTCAGAATTCATGTCCACGCTAGGTATATATATATATATATATATATATATATATATATATATATATGTATGTATGTATGTATTCTTCAATTGCCGCTTTAACCTTTTGATTGAAACCATAGTAGACACAACACTTTTCCTCAACTAATATTACACATCTCTCTCTCTCTCTCACACACACACACTCACACAGGCACACACACTCACACACACACTCACATACGCATATATATATATATATATATATATATATATATATTATATATGTGTGTGAGTTAAGGCAGGGTGAACATGGCATCAACACCTGGTTACTGACAGTTTCTCGCCAATGCGATCTTCAGACCAGATTTGGTCTGAAGATCGCATAAACAAGAAACTGTCAGTAACCAGATGTTAACTCTATGCCCACGCTACCTTAACTAAAATATAAACGATTTATCAATAATACCGACCACTATCTGCTTAGAAGTATAACAACCATATTATCCACATAATAGCACACACACACACACACACACAGACACACACACACCACACACACACACACACATATATATATATATATATATATATATATATATATATATTCTTTGAAACAGACAGAAAGATAGATAGAGAGACTGAGATTGACAGAGAGATAGAGAGGGCGACACAGAGATAAGGATAGACATTAAGTGCTTCTCCTTAGATAAACAAACTTCTAATTTCAGACGATATTTTTGCTTCAAGATTTAATAATATAAATACTTAACAGCAGACAGTCAACAACTTGGGGGGAAATAGTCAATGAAATTGGAAATTCCATAGAATTCGTTTAATTTTTTTTCATATTTCAAAGCTGAATAAACAAAGATGGATATTATAGATTTAAGTTTTCTTTACAATGGCCGTCTCGTGTGTGGGTGGCAAAGGAAAGTTTATATACAAAACAAACAAAAAATAAGTATGAAAAAAACATATTTCAATATGTATTCATATTTCTGTGTGGTTGAAAATAGAGGATAAAGTGGATATAACAACACAACAACTAAATTCATTGACATTTCGCCTCGGTATTTAGCGAAGGTTTATCAAAATTTATTGTGAACCCACCCCGAAAAGTTACCTTTTCAGTATTAAAATAGACTGTAAAAAGCATTTTGTTTTCACAATAAATTTTGAAAAAGCTTTGCTAAATACTGAGGCAAAATATCAACTGAATTTTGTTGTTGCGTTGTTATATCCACTTTTCCTTCTATTTTCAACCATATTTTGTCGGATTTACTCAGTTCTTCACTCTTTATATTTCCGTGTAAACCAACAGACGTTGAATCTGATTTTATATTTAAATGAATTCAGAAGCGTTTTCTTTTGTTTGTTTGTTTTTTATCTACCGTCATTTAAAAAAAAACAGTTTTATATTGTGACAACTATTTTATATTAGAATTGTCATATTTTTATGCGGACACTGCTGAAGAAGCAAGAACGACCTCATAAATAAAGTTCTTCTGTGGACACTTCCGCATGGACACAACAGTGTAGGCCGACCAGTAAAAAAATAAAAACATCAGATAGGTGCAGATTCCGTATACCGTGCAAAAGATCTGCCACGGAAATTGCTGGTAAGGATGGGTTGAAAGAGAGAGAGAGAGAGAGAGAGAGAGAGAGAGAGAGAGAGAGAGAGAGAGAGGAGAGAGGGAGGGAGAGGGGAGAGAGAGAAAGAGAAAGAGTCATGGAAATCCGTGCAGTCATCAAGGCATGATGATGATGATGATGATGATGTTTCGAGCCTAGATAGAACCCTTACTGGTATTACCTACATCAATCAACTCTATGTACATTCTGGAGGCTGCACGGAGGACGTATTCGGGGTGATGACCGACAGGGCGTCAGGAATATTCGTGCTGCATCTCAACATGATGATGATAATGATGATGATGATGATGATTAAATTTATTTAAAAATCGTAAATTCATTTTTTTTTTTTTAAAACCTAGGTCTCTTTTTTCATGAAAGGTGAATAAAAGATTAAGCCGTCGGAGTTGGAATATTGTTTGTATAAGCCGGTCAGCAAGGGAGTCGCTTTTTACTAGCACTAGACCAGTTAGAATGTTGTTTTTTTGCACCTGAGGTGGAGCACCACAGCAACCGCCAGCTACCCAATCTACTGCACAGATCAATTACCCAAGGTGTGCTACTCCTAACCCTGGGGTTCATAAGCGGATGCTCTATCGACTCAGCTAAAATGGTGGTCATTAAGCCTTGTGTCATGTCATTTCATTTTTGTAGAATGTATATTGCTCGAAAGGTATATATATATATATATATATATGTATATTTATATTTTTGCTTGAAGGCAACTACAATGCGAATATCGCATAAATTCGATAATATAGAAGATAATAATGACAAGTGAATCCCGCAAAGAATCACTCGGTGTGTAGAATATCGTACAGACTGTTTCAACTTTATTAAGTCTCATCAGCGATATATACTAACGACTCCCTCCGACAGGAATCGAAACCGTGACCTCTAGCAGGATAGTTAAACACTATACTGTTTCAGCCTGATACAGCACGAGAAACTCATGCGAAATTAAACCTTGTCATTGATACTGAGGGGACTACTGCCATATGAGGCAAGTGAGTCGCTGAGTGGATAATAACAGACACATCCGGGGCCTTATGCTCCTCGGCGAAGGAAATATATTTTTTGGATGTTTGTTTATTTTTTAGAAGCATGTCGATAATATTTATATTTTGTTTTAAGGCAACTACAATGCGAATATCGCATAAATTCGATAATTATAGAAGATAATATAATGACAAGTGAATCCGCAAAGAATCACTCGGTGTGTAGAATATCGTACAGACTGTTCAACCCTATATATATATATGCACTGTTTAGAAAAAATAAGAATGTTGGTTGATTGGATTTTATGGCATGTCAACCCTTGTTGGGTTATTTTATGCCGAATATGTTTTGTTTAATTCTTGATGGGTATTCATTTTTTAAACATTTCTCAATACTCATTTTTCATCTATTTAGTCCAGAGATGGGAGCATAACAGGTACTACCAGTCCGGGTCAGGTAGGAGCTAGGAGCAATGGCAATACAGGGAAACACCACATTCTTCAATTTTCCAGAATTGGAACCTCATCATCAGATAGAGTTTAATGTCATACTCAGAACACTAAGACACACAGCAACCGCTTTCTAGCACATATAGGATAAAAAGGGCTGGGTGTTGCCATAAGGGCAATAGAGTTGGGACAATAAGATAAGTGCTAGGAAAAGATCTGACCAGCTGATTGATCGGGGGTCCTCTTCGACGGCCTGTCTAGCCTAAGTAAAAGCTAACGTGGAGTTCTGCATATTATGAACTGTTCAGCCACCAAAATTCCGTACTTAAGCATGAGGGGTCGCCACCCACGGTCAAATGGTGGCACCATTTGGAGGCCTGAACCATCTGCAGAGGTGCAGTCGGTGTATTCTACATCACCTGAAAAAAGGGCGAAAAATAAGAAGGGGGTTAATTTGAACGTGGTTTATTATCGTCATTCATAAGTACCCCATGTATTCTATATTGAAACATGTCTGTTAATAAAAACTAGCAAGAATATGCACCCTCCGGGCGAAAGTTTTAAAGTTTTAATGTAATGTTTATATGAAATTAGAAATACTAACGAAATTAATTATGAATGCATACAAGAAATTCACTTACTTTCATTATATTTGGTTTCTATGTAAAATCCTTCATAGGATTGATTTTAATACATTAGAGATTATTAGAGATTAATTAACACCAAGTAATTATCTATTAAATCCGGTTTTGTTAAAACCAGTATGCAAATTAATCACACCATATATTATCTGAATCTTTATTTCATGGTGTTATATAAGACACATTGCAGGATTTTAAACGCACTAATAACATAGATTATTTAAGATTTATTCTATGTATTAATGAATGATTTTGACAACAAATTAAATAATCATTGATAAACTTACGCAATTCCTAAGGGTATTGTGACGTAAGCCATTACGTAGTTTCGGTTACAGAAAGACGGACACCGAATCTCCACTATAAGAAGATATAGCTATACGTGTTTGCTTTGTCTTTAAAAAAATCTTTTGTTGCTTATCAGTTATCAGATTATTTTACCGATATTTTCTATTGAATGATGCTATGGAATATAAGTACACCATCTGCACAATGTGTGTCCGTGAATTCCAGACGCAATTCGAGATTTCATCTATCAACAGAATCCAAACAGAGAAAACAGTCGAACATTACAATGAAAGACATGGAAAAGAAAGAAGAATTTTTTTTTCTAAAAAAAAGCTCATAACTTGTGTTGTTTCATGTTATTTTATCCTCTTTAGTCAACGATGCACAAGAAAATAAGATGAACTAATAACATTATCATCACGTCACGGTTTACAGAACATGGACTCTTGTTCGCTTCCAGCACAAAAACAAAGTCAAAAAAAAAAAAGAAAAAAAAGAAAAAGAAAAGAAAAAGAAAAAAAGAAGACTGCATCAATAGCAAAGTTGTATAAAATTAGTATTGATTATAGTTTGAATAAATAATGTAATATATTCGCATTCCGTCACACCACATCCTCCTTGAGTGGATTATTTCGTAAAAATGTTCTGCTTCGTGATATAGTGTTAGTAACAAGACAGTTTTGAATTCCCAGTAAAATAAAGAAAGAAATAAATCAATGATAACCAAAGGAAAGTCTTTGATTGCAACATTTAAAGTTTTCAATCATATATATATATATATTTATATATATTTTCAATCATATATATATATATATATATACACACACACACACATATATTATATATATATATATATATATATATATATATATATATATATATATATATATATATATATGAGGAAAAAATGAGTAAAGAAAAGAAATGTAGATGGATAAAAATGAATTTTATCGATTTACTTTTAATCGATATCACTTACACATGTGTTTCGGTCTGTTTATCAAAATGTATACGGATTTACGTTATTATTATTATTATCAAAATAATCAGATGGAGTTGAAATGATGATGATAATAACAATAGGAAAAATGCATAGAGCAAAATCTGTGTACGGAACATTTTATGCATTTTTCCTATTATTATTATCATCATCATCATTTCAACTCCATCTGATTATTTTAATAATAATAATAAGTAAATCCGTATACATTTTGATAAACAGACCGAAACACATGTGTAAGTGATATCGATTCAAAGTAATATCGATAAAATTCATTTTTATCCATCTACATTTCTTTTCTTTGCTCATTTTTTTCTCATATTGTCGGATTCATTTCCCATTCTCACACACACACACACATATATATATATATATATATATATATGTGTGTGTGTGTGTGTGTGTGTGTGTGTGTGTGTTGTGTGTATGTGTTTTTGTGTGTTTATTTACGAAATCTATCTGCACGAGTAGGATATGACACAAGCTCAATCTCTTAAGCAAAGTTTAACTTGTTTGAATTCATAGTTTTCCTTCGCCAAGGCTGTTTACATAGCCAAGGCTGGTTAAAGAACACAGTCTGCCCTATTAATCAATCAAAACCAAAGAGGCAGAAATCATTATAGGGTTGACTGCAGTCCAGACCCCACGGTATTATGCTCGTTATCCATCGATGGATCGGATAATAAGAGGGACCAATGAAATAATCTTTTTAACATGGTTTAAGTTGCAACTTAACCGAAAAATAGTTTATTCTTAAATATCTTATCTTATTCTAAGTTAAAGTATTTTGCATATATTACTCTAACACAAATTTCGCAACGAGTGCCGTTTTTATGTTCCAATTAATGGAAATATTTACAAACCACTCCGCATGAACAGGATGTGAAACAAGTTCAATTTCGGAACGGGGTTTAACGGGTTTTAATTCCGAGATTTCCTTCTCCTAGATCAGTTGCCATTCCAAGGTTAAATATCACTCTTCCCTAATATTTACCCATAGCCAGAGAGAGAAATACAGCCAGCCTCGTCCTGAATTTGTACTTGTGTCGTCTTGCCTATTTCCTACAACGATAACCATTACACGATATGTGTCTCCATGTTTTAGTTTCATAAATCAGAGGGTTATAGGTAATTAATGAAATAACTCTAAAATTCCCATGTTGCGTTTCTACATTCAATCATAAACCTATAACCGTAAGTCCAATTTTTATTATAACAGTAATGTATGGAAAGTAAAGAAAATATTATTAATCGATATGCCCTAGCTTCCTCTGCTTTCCACAATTCAAAATCTCAAGTTGGCAAAGATTTACACTTGCCGGTGTCCCTCGGCAATTTCGGCAATTACGATTCATAATCTTCAGATAAAATAAAGTAAAAACCAATTTATTAAACGAGGATGTTTTACTGGGGAGAGACCAGTTAAATTTCGACGTTTGTCTTCACTTATCTGGCCATGGTTCAGATACACTGTTTAAAACACAGTCAGAATTACGAAACCGTTACAGTACACGAAGGACGAGGAGTAACGGAAATTACAGCACACTAGCATGAGCTTATTATAGATATCACACGAGCTAAGTATGAAGATACAGATTTATTAGCCAGTTGGGCAAAACGTGTAAACTGGTCCGTATATAAGTAACAAGAAGAGGCTACCCGGTGTCGCCGGGAGAGAAGGGGAACAAAAACATTTACTCTCACAGATCCATTATTACTGAGTTGGATCCTCGCAGAATGCCCCATTAAAACCCCTACGTAAAAAGACCTTGTATGATAAGGCCCGGTGGCGTGTCAGAAAAAATAGTGCAAAGACAATCTGAAAATAAAACTTATTATCTTGTAAATAAAATATTAAATGCAAAAAAAACAAAAACAAAAAAAAAAAAAAAAAAAAAAAACAATTCCTTGTTACAGTTTGAATTTTATTGTTTGATTATCTTCACGTTTATAAATACTGCATTAGTTTAGCTCAAAAATCAAGATTTGATCATAGTGAATATATATATATATATATATATATATATATATATATATATATTCACTATGACCAAATCTTGATTGACTGGGGCCCTTAAACATTGGTTGGGCAACGGTCTAGGAGAAGGAAAACTCTGAATTCCAAACCTGTTAAACTCCGCTTAAGAAATTGACCTTGTGTCACATCCTGCTCGTGCGGAGAGGTTGGTATATATATATATATATATATATATATATATATATATATATATATATATATACCAACCCCACTGCTAGAGCAGGATGAGAGTTCTCCTTCGCCTAGACTGGTTACGTAGCCAAGATTAAAATGCTTAGTCAGTTCTACTATTTACCTATAGTTGGAGGGAGAGAAGTTTGATTCTTACCTATACCAAATATGTTAGCGGAATGTGAAATGCAAAAAGCCGCGTCCCGGATTTGAAATCTGGTTGACGAGTCCATTTTTTAGTTTTATAGCTCTATGTAACTCGATAGCCACCGCACGCGACTTTTAAGCAAATAATAAATAAATAGATAAATGATATGAAATTTAATTAAAATCAGAATACACTTAAACACCTAGTTAATATTTTTATTTCTATATTTTTGTTGTTGTTTAAATCAGAGATCCAATTGTTCAGTCACTCGGTATAGTTGAACAAAAGAAAGGAAGCGTTTACTTTTTGAATGTATTGATTTATTTAGTTATTCTGATTTTTATTGATTTAAATTTATGTATTTTTCGATGATTTCTCAGGAAATGAAAATGATTTTTAAAACGACAAGGAAATAAGTTTTCTTTCATGCTACGATTGTAGGAAACTCTGTTTATTTTTCTTTTCTTTTCTTTTCTTTTCTTTGTAGTGAATTATTAATTCTGCCAGTGGTTCTTTCGTTCACTCTAATGACACAAGAAAAGTTCTTTTTTCCCGCTATTTTGAGACGGCAGATGTCTTTTGAATTACTCAACGCGCCTCGTGGAAAGCAAACTCTCCAACTGAAGCACATGTTTCGGTTTAATATTTTAAGAGCGAAGAGTCCGAATTTTTTCCCCATTGAGCAAATTCCGATTCAATATAATGCTGACTCTTTGATAGTGAGAGTGTGTCCTAACTTTTGCGATAAATTACTGCGGTTCTGTTGTAAATTAAGCTTAGCTTAGTGAAGCGCTTATTCTTCTTTCTTTTTTCTTTTTTTTTTTGTCTTTATTTCATTTATTTTATTTTATTTTCAGATGGAACTTTTGATTAATTCGATTATTGTACATTTTGACTATCATTTAGTTTCCTATTTTGAATTATTGACTGTTTTGTTTTTTTATTATTATTACAATTCCTTCCAATCATTATTTCTGATAACGAGAAACAGATGCGTATCAAAATTAGCATCATTAGATAAGATCTCGGTGAGATGCGTATTCACCTCCATTTTCCTAAATCTGGTTATTCTAAACCAGGTTTTATCATCATCATCATCATCATCATCAGCAGCAGCAGCATCATCATCATCATCATCATCATCATCATCATCATCATCATCATCATCATGTGCTGCTGACAGCATGGATTCCAATGACCCTCTCTTTGGTATGTCATCCTGTATCTGCACATAGCTAATTGATGATGATTTTTGTTGGTCGGACTGTACAGATGTGTTCATATTTAGGTGTTCACAGTAGAAGGTCACTTATGAGTTCGACCTTGCTTCTACAGGTTCTATACCAACTACGATACAGCCCTGTCTTCTGGGGCTTAGGAATACACCAAAAACACCTCGGCAGAGGGGTAAGACCCACTCAATGAGGTCACCTGTTGGCCGTGGGTGGTGACCCGTGATGCTAAAATATGGACCCGCGATGGCTGAGCAGTCTATGATATGCAAAAGCCCATTTTGGCATTCACTAAAAATCCAACCAACCAACCAACCAACCAACAATTATTAGCATTGGCATATCACTAATATCATCATTTTAAAAATAATCAGCAGCAGCATGAATTACATTCGTCTTCAACACGAAAGGTAATTCCTTCCCGTGTCTGCCAGTAGACGCTGGGTGGTGTAGTGAGAGCAGCATTATAAAACCAGAAGCAGGAAATTTAAAATCCTCTTTCATCTATTAGCCTCGACACAGGTAGCAAAGCCTGTCCTGGTACAGCCAGCGAGGTCTGGCGCCCCAAGCACCCTTGTATCGCAAGGCTCACGGGAACTTGCTTAACATGAATGTCTTTAATTTCCTATTTTACACGATAAACATCAAGGACGAAGGTCTTTCTCTACCAAAAGACTATTTTCAATTTCACTCATGCAACTATGTATAAGCTCTTCGTTGTATCTTCTGTCAAATTTGTATTGTCTTCTGTTAAGTTTGTTCAGGCAATAAAGTATCACAAGCAGGACATTTGGATATACGACAGTATAATAATTCAATTATTACAACGTTTGATATGTTTATGTAAGAGCTATTACAAAATAGTTAAATACGTGGAAAGTATAATAATCTTGATTTAACCCTTTTTTCTCTTTTTCCTTCTTTTCCTTATCATTATGTTCGATTGACAGAGATAAGTGTTAGTGCTTCCGCGCGCTCTCTATCTTTATATATCTTTCTCCTATTCTCTTTCGTCCTTTCTTTCTTATGTTTTTTCTGTGAAATATGTCTTTTTTTTCTCCCTTTCTTTCTTTATAATGAAAACGGACTGGTCCATTATTTAGCTGAGGTGACGACACACATAAGAAATAAGAAGTCGATGTATAAGCAACAGCAGATAATCATGGTTTGCATTTTTGCATTTCATCTTGTACGATTTGGACGCTCTTATTTTCATCCAGAAGGTGTTACAAGATGATACCGGTTGTACAATTAAGGAACATGAGTATTGATACATAGATTGTTATCAGTCGGGAATTTTTCTAATTTCTATTCTGAACGAGGAAACGATACATAACCCACTATCGATTCATTAGTCTCTCTCGTGCCATCCATCCCTATCAGTCGGCGCCGGTGCTAACTCCTCAACACAGCATCCAGTGTCCGCTCACAGCATTTGTATATAAGTTCTTGTTGGTCGGCCAACACTAGTGTTTCCACATGTAGAATTCCACAGTTACTGTATTTTTCGTCACCACCTCCCCGTGTCGAGAGTGGGTAATTTGCGCACCTGCTGCCTTCCTTGGATGTGGTAGCCGTTTCGCATGCTCCCTCTCCGGAATCGAACCCCGATTCCCCGTTACCCGTAGTAACCACGGTAGGCGCTTAACCGACCGTCGACAGTTGATAGGGCGGACCCTCGAGAGACCCGTCGCCAGGCATAAAGCCGGTGCGATCGACCAGTGAGTTATCCAGAGTCACCAAAGCGGAGCGCGCCGCCCATAGTAAAGTTGGCTTATGCGTTCGTCCATACTTCTTGAGTAGTGTCCAGAATGTCTTGTTCGTCTTGCTTGGATGGTTTGTGAGTTAGGAGGTAAGTAGCCGTACAGCTGCTGTTTTGTGAGGTACCGTTTTCAGATTTTCTTCAAAACAGCACGAACCATACTCGTGTAGTTCAAGTGTTCACTTATCATTTGATTCAAGTTGTGCAACTGTACAGTAGTACTTATACGGGTACGGGTTGGAAGAATTCCCGCTTTATTTTATCAGAGAGATCATATTTCTGTATAATCTTTTTTTTTGTTCTTGTTTTACGGCATATCAACCTTAATGGGTCATTAAATGCCGACTACGTTTTTGAAATGAATTGGTGATAATGTTTAATTTTCTAAAGGTTTTTTTGTTTTTTTTACATACTTTTTGTGAATGAAACTTTTAGATGATTTTTTTTAACATATATTTTTGTGTTTTCATTTTTTTGGAAGATTTTTAGATTTTGTTGTAGATGTGTGCTTCTTTTATGTATCCGAGTAGTTTTTCTGGGTTTATTTGGTAGAATATCTGTTTTAGATTTGTTGTTTGGTAGTATTTTTTTCGTATTTGTTTTAGGTTGCTACATTCTGTATAATCGATAATCTGTCAATAGCTGGTCTTGCGTGTCCTATGCGTATAATGACAGCTCTTTTTGTAAGTGAGATATTGTTACCCAGTTATATAATTGAATACAAATGGCTTCTTCCAGGATTTGAACTCAGGTCACAGTATCTATTTCTTACGATGATAAATATTACACAATAACTAAGTGTCACATGCTACTCGTGGCGAATATGTTGGGAAAATGCAAACGCTTCAGCGAAGAGGACGAATTGACAGAAGTGGGGTCCGGGTACACATTCTTTTGTAAAAGCAGGCCAATGGTAGCTGTAAAGATTTGAGGTAAGGTAGCTAGAGCACCCCATCCTAAAGCGGCCTCTGCGTATGCGGCACATAACGATGGCATGGACACATCTCCTACATTTAAGACTGACCACATATGTGATCTGTGTGGCAGGACCTGCCTATCGAGGACTGCGCTTTTCAGTCACGTACGGTCGCATGCGAGAGGAAGCCAAGAAAGGGGTTCATGTGTGACATGAAACATAAAAACAAATTTGGATCAGGGGCCCCCTGCGTACTCACATCCGAACTACTTTTAGAAATGGCCTTATTCTGTGAAGAAGTGTCAATCACCATATATATATATATATTGTATTTTATTATAGATACAATAAAATATATATATATATATATAATATATATATATATATATATATATATATATATATATATATATATATGGTGGCCAAGAGTCACTAATTACCGCTATGGGAAATGCAAAGAGCATTTGAACACGTCTCGACATGTCTATTTTCTATCTTACACCCATGACCTTATGGCAAACTATGTATATTGTGTAATGGATTACGTAATTCTATAATCAAAAATATATGATATCTGTTCCCTCAGTGACTTCTTGGCCACCCTGTATATATATATATATATATATATATATATATATATATATATATATATATATATATGATTTGAATTCTTGATATGTGCATTGTTAATACATGCTTTGAAAATATTCAAAAGACTCTTGCTAATTAAAACTGATTTTTTGGGTTTTGAATATAATTTAATTAATTTCATAATTTCAGTTTGCCGAGTTTTTCTTTTTTTTTCCAATCTGTCGCAAAACTTTAACGTGAGATGCTTAAATTGAAAATGCGTCAAATAAATTGCGCGTCACAAGTCGTAAGAGATATTAATTGTTGTTCAAGTCACATTGACTGACACATTAAATATAAAATACGAAGATAAAATGTTAAAACAATTCCATACACACATACACAGATACTTATATGTGTGTGTACATATGTCGAAAATGTGCTTCTAACCGTTTGGGCCTCTTTACGTTGAAGTGGTGAGGTATATAATATTAAACGGATTTATCGATAGTGCCGGTATATAAATGTCTCAGTGTTTATCTCAATTTAACTAAGTAGTGGCTTCAACTTAATTTGATATAAGTTAGGTTCCTGATGAGATCGTATAGATCGAAACAATGGTAGAACCAACATTTTTCTACTATTACTATTATTATAGCTCTATGTTTAAGATATATTGAGCACTGTTGGATAAATTACTAAACCCACTGCAATGGATAAGTTAAAACAGCAATTAAACACTATATATATATATATATATATATATATATATATTGGCATTTGTGTGTGCGCGCGGTTTTGTATGATTTTGCTATAGCACATATTCACAGTCTTTTATAGAATTGGTAATTCCCTGTCAAATTATCCAGGCCATGTGAACTATGCCCTTCAATTTTTCTGGAATTTTAGGCATTCTGATAAAAAAAAATTCATGAAATTTGAGACATTCTGAAACTAAAATCAAACTATCTTTTTGGTACAAATACTGTTCAATATATCTGAAATAATAAAAAGGAAAAATTGTCATAGATGCAGTGCCACATCGGGATATTGATCTTAATATGAAAAAAATAAGAAATCATTAACAAATTAAAATTGGTTAACTTTACAACGTTGATAGCATCTCTGAATTCCTTGGGCCAAAATGCTTTCATAAACCGATTCTTAGTAGTAGGGAAGCTCTAGAACTCATTTTACAGACAAGAATAGATCACAAAAAGCCAGAATTTTTCGCGAGCACCACTAAAAATCGACAGACGCCCGCCAATTTTTGGAATAGGAAGCTCAAATTTTGGGGATTGTCTAACGTTAACACTGTGCACACCTGTAAAAAATCTAGAAAAATTGAAGGGGGTGGGTGACAATTTTACTTTTTTCTGGATGATTTGACATGGAATTGCCCAGAGATTTCCATATGATGGATTATCGGTCTTTAGCAGTTCATGCCTTTCCTGTGCGTATATTAACATTTGTGTGTTCCCGCGCTTGTAAATGATTTTTTTTTTCTGAAGCGCACACATACTCACAGTCTTTGATAGAGGAATATGATCAATTTCAATTAAAATGAATATCTCTGATCAATTTGAATTTTGAATTTAACCAGATTGGTCTTCTTTTTTGATGATTTCTAGACTTTAGTGTGTAGAATTTCTAATAATAAACGGTAAATCATCGTTACATTAAAGTTTAAGAATCCTTTTAAATTTTGCTTGTGATTTGAATGCAGCCAGTTTTCTTATGAGCTACAAACTGAACTCTAATTTGTCTTTATTGATTTTATTCTATTGAATTCGAGAAGAGGTAAGTGATTTTCTTCTATGTCAATTCATTTTACTGAACACAAATGTACACTAATATTTACAAGTCAACAATAGGCTGCACCTGCATTCATTTAAATAGGATTTTACATTAAATTTTCAATGCTCTTCACTGCATTAGCTTAGTTTAGAATAAACAGATAAACTAATGTACTCTTATAAAACGCCCGACACTAGTAATTGGTTACTAGTCGTGACGTTACACGGATGTTGAAGCAACCCGGATGCAATGCCTTAAATGCCAGCAGCACGGATCTCCATGAATCTTCCTCGTTTCCCGTCCCTATCAGCCTGGAAGGCCCTCTGTACAATCGAAATCAATTCAATTGAATATCTCAGGTCAATTTGAATTTTGAATTTAACCAGATTGGTATTTGTTTTATGATTTCTAGATTTTAGTGTGTAGAATTTCTAACAATGAACGGTAAATCATCGTTACATGAAAGTTTAATAATCCTTTTTAAATTTCTGTTGTGATTTAAATGTAGTCAGTTTTCTTTTGAGCTGGAAATTGAACTCTTAATTTATTTTTATTGATTTTATTCTATTGAATTCCAGAAGAGGTAAGTGATTTTCTTCTATGTCAATTCCTTATACTGAACACAAATGTACACTAATATTTACAAGTCAACAATAGGCTGCACCTGCAGTCATTTAAATAGGATTTTACATTCAATATTTTTTTCCCTGGCATCTGTTTAATTTAGAATATATTGAGTAATTTTGTAGTCACACCTCGTCCTCTCAATAATAAAAATTGTTTCCGAACTTCGTGACTTAATTCCGGATTTGTAAAATCATCATCATCATCATCATCATCATCATCAGCAGCAGCAGCATCTTTTCCCGCTTGTAGCACGGATATCCATGCTAATCTCTTACCAACCGTTTATATCATTAATTGCTCTCGGGAGGTCCTCTGCGCATCATCTAGTATCTGCGCAGAGCTGATTAATGTAGCTCCTTCCAGGACGGCCCACACTGGCGTGATCATCACTAATGATTTCCTCCCCCTCTTCTCCATCAATGTCCGGCATGTCTTGTTCGTTTTACTCGGATGGTTTGTGTGATAGAGGGCAAGTGACCTCACAGCTGCTTTCTTGTAGAGCGTTGTATCCAGGTTTTGTTTATTATCACGCGCAGCATTCTTGCGCAGCTCACACCCAGCCCTATTCTCTAGGCGTTCAAAGTGGCGCCAAAAATAAAATAAAAACACATTGTAGATGCA
>CM042144.1:5579116-5649116 GCA_023376005.1 Doryteuthis pealeii | reverse complement strand
GGACCTACCAAGAGTGATAACCGATAGGGGTAGATGATGAGGTAGAGCTAGGGGGATCTGTGCCGTCGGCACGACCTGATAATGAAGATGATGATATACTACAACTCTGGCTCAGAGCT
Source organism: Doryteuthis pealeii (assembly GCA_023376005.1). Taxonomy (NCBI): domain Eukaryota; kingdom Metazoa; phylum Mollusca; class Cephalopoda; order Myopsida; family Loliginidae; genus Doryteuthis; species Doryteuthis pealeii. The sequence continues at coordinate 5,648,997 of CM042144.1, read as the reverse complement.
CCAGAATTGGAACTTCACCACTAGATACAATTTAGCGTCATAACCAGATCACTAAGGCCCACAGCCACTGCCTTCTAGCGTATATATAATGAAAGGGGTTGGGGGTTGCCAATTAGGTCAGGACAATCATATATGTGCTAGGACTGACAAGTCTCCAACCAACCATCTATCCTAAGTAAGGGCCAAAGTGGAGTATTGCATAAGGACTGCTCAGCCAATAGGATTATATCATTAAGCATCACGGGTCGCCACCCACGGCCAACAAGTGGCTCCATTGGGAGTGTCTTACCCTTTTGTAGAGGTGCAGTCAGTATATAATAGAGCCCTAGTCGTCAGGGCTTCGTTTCGTTAGAGTCCAAGTCTTTTTGCCATAAATGTCATATGTTTAGTTATAAGGTTGTATTCTTTCGACTGTATGGTTTTAGATGTAGAACTATTTTATAATTGAGTATGTAATTGAGTATATAATTATAAGTATATAATTGAGTATTATATAATTGAGTATATAATTGAGTATATAATTATAAGTATATAATTGAGTATATATAATTGAGTATATACTTATAAGTATATAATTGAGTATATATAATTGAGTATATAATTGAGTATATAATTATAAGTATATAATTGAGTATATATAATTAGTATATAATTATAAGTATATTGAGTATATTAATTGATATTATAATTATAAGTATATAATTGAGTATAATGAGTATATAATTGAGTATATATAATTGAGTAATATTGAGTATATAATATAAGTATATAATTGAGTATATATAATTGAGTATATAATGGAGTATATGATTATAAGTATATAATTGAGTATGTATAATTTAGTATATAATGGAGTATATAATTATAAGTATATAATTGAGTATATATAATTGAGTATATAATTGAGTATATAATAGAGCCCTAGTCGTCAGGGCTTCGTTTCGTTAGATTCCAAGTCTTTTTGCCATAAATGTCATATGTTTAGTTATAAGATTGTATTCTTTCGACTGTATAGTTTTAGATGTAGAGCTATTTTATCAATTTAATCATTCGATTACACATAAACAAAAGACCACACAGAAAATGAAAAAAAAAATTATCTTTGTAAATACCGTTCAGGAGAAACCGGATTATGCTGTTTACCTACTAATATCTGCATTTTCTGGGAATCTTCCAATGATGACTATCTTTATAGGATACTCGCTAAATCCCAAACAAGTTTACGGGGATTGGTTTTATTTAATTATCCAACCCCTCAGGCAATATCTTTCAAAAATTAATTTTTACCCTACCTGGAGTGGGGTTTTTTTTTTGGGGGGTGCTCATATATATGAAAATGTATGACCTTAATTGAAACTTATGTGGGAAACTTGGTAAACTGAACATTAGCTACCTAAATGAGAGTAACCTCCCCTTGTTTATTTAACTTTGAGGAAGACATATTTTGGTCGGCCATTTTCATTTCACCGTAATCAATACAATACAACAGTATGTTTTAACACAAAAATATTATAAAACATCAGTGGGGTTATATAATGGGGAAACTAATTACAGTATAAATAAAAAGACTTAAGGTGTGAATAGAAGAAAACAATTTTTTTTTAAATAATCTTATTTTTCTGTGTGTCTAAACCAAAAAGACATTTCATTTAAAAGTTATTAATTCTTCTGTAATATATTTATTTTGTTATTGATTTCTAAGAAGAAATTGTTATAAGCCTTAAAATCAGGTTTTTTTGGTTGATATATACATAAACAGCGCCTATGTTTGCAATATATTTGAGCAAAATTGACCGAAAATAATAGTATAAAATAGGCACTGCCAATTTGTTCACTCATTTTCATTTTAAAAATGAATTAAAATTAATTAAATAGACAAAAATGTGTTTTTAACTATCCTAATATCCTTAAGGAGTGAATCTTTTAGTTGATGTCTGAAAACAATATTATCATGATAATAAAAAATTAAAAAAAATACAGAACGAGTCACAATCTGCGTTACCTAAATTCTATAGCGACAAAACGCCATAGAAATATATACGCTCATGTACAAAATGAAAAAAATACAAACTTCTTCCCATGATAGTTTTTACATTTGCATATATATTGCATGCACGAAATATAAAAAACACTATAATACTCGTTTTCCTTAAAAGTACGACCGTTATCATCTTGCAACACACTCTGGTTAAAAATGTGATCGTCCAAACGACGAATCCTGATTATCTTAATTTGCTTATCCACCTAATACTTATTCCTTATCCGTGTCGTCACCTCAGCGAAATAATAGACCATTTCGTTTTCATCATGAAGAAAGAAAGGGAAGAAAAAGTGACAAACTACACAGAAATATATAACAAAAAGAAAGACAGAAAGAGACTTAGGGAAATAGAGAGAGATGGTGAGTGCGCGGGACATTTCAATCGAACATTATGAAAAGATAAAAAGAAGAAAAACGAGTAAGAGAGAGAGAGAGAGAGAGAGAGAGAGAGAGAGAGAGAGAGAGAGAGAGAGAGAGAGAGAGAGAGAGAGAGAGAGAGTTTTTATAAAGATTATTATACGGTTTACATATGAATGAGGATTGGAGTAAATCCGCCAGAATGTAGTAAAGATATGTGGAGCAAAGGAACAAAACTCAGACAAGTGTATATAGTAGATATATTTCACTAAGCATTAAGCTTAATGCTAACCGAAATATATCTCCTACATACACTTAATATATAAGATGGTCATTAGGATTAAATAATGATTATCTTATAATCATGAAGAATATATTGTAAATAACTAAGGGAATTGGAACACAGTTTCGGTTACGGACAGACGCCAAATCTCCATAATATTATAATGGAAGTTTGGTTAAAATAAGATCAAATTAACGAAGCGTAGTGTATAGGTGGGCTGACGGATATCACGACTAGAGTTCGAACTTGCTTAATACAGATGTCACAGTTCAGCTCGTTAGCAAGAACCCTTTCACCATAAATGGTACTCTAACAGGTACTACCCCTCAGGGTTAGACTGAACCTGGGAGTAAGGACAACAAAGGTGTACTCCACACTTCCGTGATCTACAGAACATCAGGAGCATCACTATCAGAAACAATTAGTATCATACCCAGTATACCCCTGTTGCAAGATGGGTATATTCCTGACTTTTGTGAGCTAGGACTACTAATGGAAGGAGGAGGAAGAAATAGTGAAGGTTTAAGGAAAATAGTGATAACCCAAAACAAGATGAACGATGGTTTGACCGTAGCGTGACCCCGAACGAAGAATTGAGTGGCAAGCGGAAGTCGGTGTTGACCGCAAGCGGAAGTCGGGTGTTGAACGGAAGTCACGTGGTGACGTTGAACAAAAAAGAAAGCTATCGGCCTCTTTTTGCCGGCGGCGGTCGTAGGGTACGGACCTGACCTTGGGTCCCTCATGAGAGCCCAGTAATCTAGTAGTGTTCTCTCTCTCTCTCTCTTCTCTTTCTCTCTGCCTTTCCTCCTCTCTGGTAGGAGCCCACTATACGAGCACGATAATAAAGGCTGGCAGTTGTGACGACGTGTTTCTCGTGTTATAATTTCTATCGGTGCCATTTTAGCACGGTGAATTTGGAGACACGTGGACGAGACCCGCTGCAGAGTATACACCGCCGCTGCCGCCTTACGGTTATAGTTTTAGTACCAAGAAAGAAAAGGACTACGGTACACCCCTTGCTTTTCTGGGGGGTCTTAATCCTCTGTTGGGGATGCAGTCATCGTATTCTAAGCTTCACCAACGCAACTTTGCAAAATAAAGAAAAATTAAGAGATTTTCGAATGTTATCTTTATCTTTATTGTTATTGTTATATACACCTTTTTCTTGGGTGTATTTAATCCCGCCCTGTCGGCTGGGGCGTTAGAATGCACCGACTACACCTCTGCAGAGGGATAAGACTCCCCCAATGGGGCCACCTGTTGGCCGTGGGTGGCGACCCGTGATGCTTAAGGATACAGCCCAGGTGGATGAGCAGTTCATGACATGCAATACTCAACTTTGGCCCTATCTTGGGCTAGACGGGCGGTCGGAGTGGCCCCCTCCGATCAATCGGCTGGTCACGTCAAGCCCTAGCATCTATATGATTGCCCCAACCCTATTGCCCTTATGGCAAGCCCCAACCCCTTTTTATCATATGGGTGCTAGAAGGCGGTGGCTGCGGGTCTACATGTCCTGGGAATGACGTTAAACTCTATCTGATGGTGAGGTTCCAGTTTTGGAGGTTTGGGGAATGTGGAGCACCCCTTCATCACCATTGTTCCCTGGTCCACTCTGACCCGGAGTGTAGTACCTGTTAGGGTCCCATCTATGGGTTAATAGAAAAAATGTATTATAAAAAAATTGTATTATCATTAAGAATTGATTTATTTCAAAACTTTATCGGCATTAAATTACCCACTGAGGTTGATATGTCGTAAAACAAAACGAACAAATGTATTTAATCGTGGAGAGTTCATCTCGGGTGAGAGAGAGAGAGAGAGAGAGAGAGAGAGAGAGAGAGAGAGAGAGAGAGAGAGAGAGAGATTAGATAGATGGTCTTACTTGATTTATTACTTGTTACTGTTGATTTGTCTAATTCGTTGCGGCTAACTGGTTCATTTCAGTTTCGGTCCGCCATGTTATCTAGTTGACGTCTGGCTTCTTTTTTACTAATTCTTCTTCTGTGCTGGTCTGGGCTGATCATTGTTTTAATTTAATAAACACAAGACCTGTGTTTGCTTGATCAAGCTTTTATTAGCCCATATTTATTTAACCGCGGGAGACCGACCCAGAGCATGTATAAGCTCTCTGAAATCTAGGTTGAATCTAAAACTCGAAACTATCACGTGTCTGTCACGGCACGTTTTCACGCGTCTCTAAGGGTCAAGGTTACCAACAGTCCCCGGTAATGTTCCATGGATATTCCTTGGTTCTAAATCGTCAGACTTAAATTTAAATTCTAGCTACATGTTCTTTTCACAATTCATGACCTCTCATGAATTGTAACATTATATAAACAAGTTTTGGTCGATGTGCAACTCGGCCTTCTTTAAGTGTTTCTTGTCGAACTCGGGAAACTTCATGTTGAACTAAGGATACTTCATGTCGTAATCGGGAGCTTTCACGGAGCATCGAACCGACTCATTTATTTAATCCATTTAGAGTAGATGGTTCTCATTCCGTTAACCATGGCCGGGTACAAGTTTCAGCTATTCTATGTTATTTTTGCCTGTAATCAGGGTTGAACCTGCAATCTCCAGATGATTGCCAATTAGAACTGTATTAACTTAATCCTTATATCCGTTGCATCCATGAGTTTGACAAGAAAATTCCCCAGTTCGACAAGGTACACGTAAAGTAGGCCGGAGAGCACATCGACCGAAAGATTGTGCTTCGAGCAATAAAGACGAGGACAACAGTTCGAAAAAACTTAATGATACAAATTCTCAAGCATCATCTAAAATATTCAGACAAATGATAAAATTGATAATAATCTGTCTCCAAATAGAAATAAAACCGCTTTTAACAATGTAATGTAATGTTGAAATGTATATGGTACTATGCTGGTCACGGCACCAAATGTTGTTCTATAAGTGCATGTTGTGCTGCGGGCCACTTATAGGTTGATGAACCTGTTCATTCGGACTTCCTATTCCGACGTTGTTTGGTTTGACCCACAGGAAGGTTGAAGAACAGCTGGTTTCGGGCTTTTTCCGTTCGGGACTGTGTCTGAAGATGACCGAATTCACCAATGCTGTCAACGGGTCAACAATCGCAATAACCACGAAGGCATATTAATGATTATATACATTCTAATAATACTCTTATTTCTGTAAATAGGACGTGTTGAAAATTTGTGGTATATAAGGTGTGCTGGAAACCACCACTTAAACTTATAGATTCGGCGTTGTCACCTGGATTAAAGCCAGTCAATTAACAGCTCAAATACGTGGGTATTTAACTGTTTAATCGCCGATATTGAGAGCCTTTCATTTGCACGTTATTCCACATTGTCGAACGACCTACAATCAATAACTTTGCTCAATGCAAGGATTTTACCCAACGCTAAGGAACAACTAAATGATCATATCCATCCCTAAGGGACACTAAAGATCATACCCAACACTAAGGGAAACCAAGGAACAACCAAAGATTTCTTCACTATAGATCGCACTTTGCTTAATACCAGGGATAGCTCCCACTTGAAGCCTAAAAATGACGACAAAACTCGTAACAACATGAAATTGGAACGTGATACTGACTTATGTTATAAGTCTTTGACTCATTTTCTGGATACATTGCTTTTTTTATATTAATTATACAGTGACGCAAATCATGTACAATAACATAGAGTGTGGATGTGAAAGTCAGAGTTTTGAGTTGATTGTCGATATACAGCTAAATTCTTATGGCTAAATGGTCAAGTTCAGGACTGGTGGCAAGGTAGCGTAGGGCAGCGACAAAGTGGTGGTAAGGGCTCTGAGTTGTTTCTATGGAGCCAGATTTAGATCTTCTCTGTTTCATCTTCGGGTCTTCTTTTAAGGGGTCCAGACCCCCGAACATACGGCTCTGATTGGCCAGCCAATAGAAACACCGGACCAATGGCCTCACAGCGTAAACATCGGGGAAGGGTAGAACCCCCCCCACGTCTCTTTCATTGGTGAGCCACTCGATAATATTTATTATTTATGGCTTTGTACCAGTCTTGGAATTTTCCTTTAGTTTATATATTTTTAAATGCTTTGACCTGGTAACCCAAAGTAAATTATTGTTTAATTTATTTAAATCAAAAATTAGAATTCCTTTTCAAATTCCATCGTTTTAGGAATTTGCTTATCTATTTTTCAACTGCCTTGACCTGACAAGCCAAAATGAATTATTGTTTTATTTATCTAAATCAAAATTGAAGTTCCTTCTCAAATCCCATTGTTTTTTAGGAATTTTCGGCCTACGTGACACAAATCCTTTTTTTTGACAATTGAAAGACTCCTGCGTAGCTATATGTAAACAAATTATGATTTTTAATATTATTATTATTACTAGCAAATATATGCACCCTCCGGGTGCAAGTATTTTAGTTAAATTTTATAATAAAATATCATATTAAATTAGAAAGGCTAATGAAACTAAATAAGAATGCAGATAAAAAGATTTGGAACAGAAGGGGTATGATTGAAAAATAGAACAACTTTGAAACTAACTCTTCCATCATTTTCCCTTACTCCCATTTTTCATTGGTAAATTTTCCTAATTAAACTGTTTAGTTAAAATAGGAAGTAAAGAATAATATTACAGTTATTTCTTCTTGTTAAGGGATTTCTTTTAAGATTTATTGAATATATTTTTGCTCATATTCAATAAGATAAAACCAAACAATTAGAAATCAATAATACTAAGCATATATTTATTAAAATAAAATCATGGAGAATATGATGTAAATAACCAAAGGAATTGTGGCTATAGTAATATAGTTTCGGTTACAGACAGACAAACCCACAATCTCCATTATAATAAGATTTGGATTTTTCTTGTTTTACACTTCCTTACTAACGATTAACTTTAACTTATAATAAACCGTCCTAATTATTCTTAAGTAATTTAATATCGCCAATCAACTTTATAACACTATTATAGTGTTATAATACGTGTTATTAGAATTTTGGTTAGTTGGGTTGTTGGATTTTACGGCATGTCAATCCTTGTTGGGATATCTTATACCGAAGACATTTTGTTTTATTCATTTTTGATAGGTACCCAATTTTTAAAAACTTATTTTAAATACATATTTTAAAACTCACTTTCTTCTATTCAACCCATAGATGGGACCCTAACAGGTACCATCACTTTGGGTCAGAGAGGATCTGGGAGTGATGAAGGGGCACTACACATTGTACAGAGCTCCAGAACTGGAACTTCACCATCAGGTAGAGTTTAAAGTCATAGCCAGGACACTCAGACCCCCAACCACCGCCTTCTAGCATATATAGAATAAAAAGAGTTGAGGGTTGCCATAAAGCAATAGGGTTCGGACAATCTTATCGGTGCTAGGGACTGGTGTGATCAGCCGCCGATTTATTGGAGAGAACCTCTCCAACCGTCAATCCGTCATGGACTGTGTAATGGACTGCTCAGCCACCAGGATTCTATCCTTAAGCATTACGGGTCGCCACCTACACCCAACAGGTAACCCCATGGGGGGGGGGTCTTACACTCATTCAGATGTGCAGTATGTGTCTTCTAAAGCCCTAACCGACAAGGTTTAGAATTTGTGGAATATTTGTCGAAAAGACGCCTGAATCTTTTTAAAACATCGTGTATATATTAAATATGTGCATACCCTGTTGTTGAAAATAAAAAGTAAAAAAATAAAGTCGTAATGTGCTGAATTCGCTAAAATCTAAACCATTTAAAAAAATGAGTTAACGATCGATTTGTTTGTTAATGTACTCATCGAGCGAGTGTTCTGGCCAGGAAGTGTAGGGCAGACCTTCAAAGACCGGGTCACTCGTAGGACGCAGACGAATAAACAAAACGCGCGTCGAATTTTGGATTCGAACAAGCGTGGAAAGAGCAAATCGAATCAGCGCTGTCAGAGATGCCAATTAGGAAATGAACGATGTGGAGGAGGTCAGGAGTTTCTTTCCAAACAGTGAAGAGAGAAATAAGGATGGGCAGGGAAATGTTCAAGGGTGGGTGGGGTTTGATGATATACCAGGCCCCAGGTCGAGTTGCGAGGTACACGACAAATGACTGACATACAAGCTAACACGCTCGTTATTTCAAAGACCTGGCTTTTCTCAGCCTTGTAAATTTCAGACAAGATGTTAATGATTCAATTTGAAAAGTAGGAAGTGCTGTTTGCGAATCTCTTCATAAAACTTCGAAATGAGACTATTTAAAGATAAAGTATTAAAGTAACTCCGAAAATCATCCCTAAAAGTAGCCACGAGTGTTAAATAGACGCATTTCGTGGCTACTGAAAATAACGGCTCACATTTCCAATTCATAATAAACTAGAAGCGACGACCCAGCGTCGACTGGGTTGAGGTGGGGTTAAAAAAATGGTGTATTGATTTATTTACTTTGAAATTTACAAATACTTGACATTTATAAGTAGAATTTCAATGCTATTTCTATGTATATTTTAATTTTTAACTATCATCGAATATAAAGGAAATCTTCATAATTTTTGCTCAAAAAGCAGAGACCGGTGATATCTAATGGGTATGTATACTTACTTTGTCGTTTACTTTTTTTTTTCGGACATGTTAATTGCGACGTCTTGTCAGACGAATGCCACTCCTTAGACATGTCATTGTCTGAAGGAGTGTTATAACAGAAATAGATATCTCTTATGATTCACAATCTTTACTAATACAAACATCCACTCACCAACAAAACAAATTTTAAAAAGAAAGAAAAGAAAATGAAACTCTACATAAGCTGCTGATACCAAACAGATGTTAACCCAATGGCAGCAAAAGTGAAATGAACAAAAAAACAAATGTTCTACGCATAGATCCAGCAAAACTTCCGGTCAAAAAACAAAATTCATAAACAATTAAAATATCTCCTATTTAATGTTTTTCAACCAATAAAATATATTTCCCCCAAACCCTTCAAAGGTCTTCTCGAGTCTCACTTGATATATATATACAAGCCGAATTAAAGTCAAAGGTTCAGTTAGGGGTAAACAGCCAGAGCCGATCACACCAGGCCGAGATAAAGGAACCGCCATACTATACGCACACAGCACCCCGCGTCACGCAATACTATACCCACTCCACTCCACACACCGCGTCATGTAGAGCCATGACTGAATTTTAACCCCACATCTGCCCTCATTTCACCAAGCAGCGAAAAGGAATTATCATCTCCACAATTCCAGCTTTTGTTTATTTTAAATAAACGAAATTAATCCAAACCTTCTCGTCTATTTTTTCGTTTGCAAACCATGCGCATTTTATTGATATTACATGAGTATCTGTCCATAGATGTATAATATAGAAACATATCATTGGACGACAGCTAAGTCTCTCTATCGGTTCACAAAGTGGAGATCGGACAAAAAGAAAAGCAACATAGCCGGCAACAAATCAAACTGCAGACCAACAAGATGCAAGGAATGGTCGTTCGCTGAATGTTTTTTTAAAATTTATTTCCAATGTAATATACTGTTTTAATCAACGTCTTTCCACTTTGAAATTTTTATTTCAAAAACGTGTTTCGTTATTGTCCGTTGAAATAATATTTCTTTCTTAAGAGTCCCGAAAATAATGTCCTTTGAATTGTTTATTTCCGGACATACATACATAAACACCAACTGCCCTTTATATATGAATAGATAGATGGTTTATCATTACTACAAATCTGAACGTACGGGGGTGGGGTTTAGCCACCAGTTGAGAAAGCAGAGCGGATTCGCAACGGTCTGTATCCTTCATCGCTGAAGAGAGAGAGAGGAGAGAGAGAGAGAGAGAGAGAGAGAGAGGAGGGGAGAGAGAGAGACAGACAGACAGAGACAGAACCAGAGAGATACAGAGAGAGAGACAGAGAGAGACAGACAGAGAGACAGAGACAAAGAGACAGGACAGACAGACAGACAGACAGACCGACAGAAAAGGGCTGAATATCTTTCGTCTCTTTGAATGTTTGAGATGAGGCTTGATGATTAGTATTATCTGCGTTATTCGGACTATTGTTCTCATCTTTACTGTTATCTGTATAATGTTACGGTCAATATGCCCTCCCGGCCTTATTCAGGAATTTCTTGTCGGAGTTCCCGAGTCCGAGAAGGTTCCTGAGTCCGAGAAGGTTCCTGAGTCCGACAAGAAATACCATGAAGAAGACCGGAGGGCATATCGGCCGAAACGTTGTACAGATAACAAAAAAGATGCGGACAATAGTCCGAATAACGCAGATAATACTAATCTTTCGTCTCATTTCGATTTACTTTTTTATCATTTGGCTCCCAGCTCCTTGGTTTAGAACTTAGCGACCGACTTGTGCACGCACCGCCATTCACCTGCCGCAAAGGTCATCCAATTTTTTATTATTACCACGCACGACTATGCGTCTCTCAACTCCATGGTCCGTTCAAGTCTGGCAGAGGGCCTCTCTTTCTCGGGCGCTCTCTCGGCATACTCTATCTAACACGTGTTTATGAAAATAGAATGCGATGTATTTCTTTGTATTGATATTAATATTATATATTATTATATTGAATGCAGTTTGAGAAACTGCATTCAATATAAATCATAAATTGGGGTAAACGTGTGAATAGACACCCCTAATTTGCTTTTAACAGGGACTACGTTAAGGGTCTCCAACGACGCGTCTGCGGGCCATACTTGGCTCTCAAACTGCATTGAATATAAAGGATAACACATTGTGAAAACCTGTGAGTAGACACCTCTAATTTGCTTTGAACAATGAATAGGTTAAGAGTCTCCATCAATGTGAATTAAACTGATGCATGGCATGCGAGTGGTTCTTAAGAGGATAACAGAAGTATGGAACGTCATAAATGTATTTCATAAAATACTTGACGAACCTGTCGAAATTCCATGGAACATGTACTGATTGAACTTTTAAAAAGTATATTTAATTTTAAAGTTTTAATTATGATCTTATTATCCAAGAAAAAGTTCACAGCGTCATTTAATTGCTATTAGATTAGAAAATAAGAAGAAAATATAATAGCAACTAATTACAGCATGGGCCGGGTTAGCTCAGTCGGTAGAACGTTTGGCTAGAAACCACAAGGTTTCCTAGTTCGATACCGGTCCTCGCCAAGTAGCGTATGAGTGCCGCCTTATCGACTTTTATATATTACTATTATTATTATTGAATCCTTTCCATCCATTAAGGACAGTGGACGGAAAGGATTCAATAATAATAATAGTAATATATAAAAGTCGACGGGGCGGCCTAAAGTCGGTATCAGCCGAGGGCGTAGTGTCCAAAATAAAATTTCTGTCTGCATCTGCGCAAGTGACTCTGCAGGCCAATTCTTGAGTGACAGTCTTTGGTGCACTGAATGCGCACAAACTATGATGCTTTCTGAGGCTGCTGGCTTTTCTGTCTCTTTCTGGATCTCTTTGCCATCGAGGCTACTCTCCTCTCTGTCTCACCCCTCTCCGTGCCTTGCTTAACGTTGAAGCGCCAGGCTGCTCTATTTTTTGCATCAATTAAATTACTATAATTTAATATATTTGAATAGCTATGGTTATTTCTTCTGCCAACATAAAAGTTTTTGTTAAATGACCATGGTCTAACTCAGTCGGTAAAGCATGCGCCTAGGAATAGAAAGATTCGGGTTCGATACTGGTCCTCGCTAACTGAGCGTATGAGTAGCACAGCTTAGGTAATATGAGCTGGGTGATAAAGAGGGAAACGGATGGTCGGTGTTGGGCTCCACATTAGAGAAATATTAATCTCCCTGGTTTACTGCTAGAAAAAAGACTCCATTGCTGGCCGGCTGATACCGACTATAGGCCACTCCGCCAATTTACTTATATATATTCGGATTTCTTTTGTTCTTAAAAGAAGGTTGCCCCCTCTCTCTCTTCGGATCTCGTGTTTTGTTCTTAAAGAAGGTTATCCTCTCTCTCTCTCTCAATTCGTATTTCGTATTTTGTTCTTAAAAGAAGGTTGCCCCCCCTCTCTCTCTCTCTCTTCGGATCTCGTGTTTTGTTCTTAAAGAAGGTTACCACTCTATCTCTCTCTCTCTCTATTCGGATTTCGTGTTTTGTTCTTAAAAGAAAGTTACTCTCTCTCTCTTCTCTCTCTCTCTTCTCTCTCTCTCTCTCTCTCTCTATTCGGATTTCGTGTTTGGTTCTAAAAGTAGATTACCCCCTCTCTCTCTCTTTCTCTCTCTCTCTCTATTCGGATTTCGTGTTTTGTTCTTAAAAGAACGTTACCCCTCTCTCTCTCTTTCTCTCTCTCTCTCTATTCGGATTTCGTGTTTTGTTCTTAAAAGAAGGTTACCCCCCCTCTCTCTTTCTCTCTCTCTATTCAGATTTCGTGTTTTGTTCTTAAAAGGCTATTCTAACCTTAAAATCGACACAAGTATTTATTTTTCAATAAGTGAATCGAATTACATTCTTTCTTTCGTTCTCAAAAATTAATAAAAAACAAACTGCTCATTAATAAGAAGAATTTGTTCTGAAAAGAATACAGAAAGAGATCAATACCTTTAAAACCCTTCCGTTACCCAGAGTTTCACGTATTTCAGCAATCATCAAACGGGCAAGTTTGAAATGAAACTAATCCTATTAAAATCAATTTTGCGCTGCTTTGAGTAACGGAGAAGTTCTATAACACGCCGTATGAACCATTGTTACACAACCACACACACAAACACACACACACACACACACAATATTATATATATATTATATATATATATTTTTTTTTTTTTTTTTTTTTTTTTTTTTTTCATTCACTTCCTGTTCTATGGTTACAATCCTATACTGTTAAAATATATATATATTTTTTTATTATTTTTTGTTTTTGTTTGAATTTATATATATTCAGCTCTTTGGGGTTTTTGTATGTGCTTGTCCATAAGTGAATTGGACCCATCTGATGAGACGACAATTTGGGGAGCCGGTTTAAATCAACTTAGATTTATATGGGCCCCAATTTTCGTCGAAATAATTTATTATGGGATTACGGTGTTGAGGTCTTCCTCCTTTATTGATAAATATGCTTCTGTATATATCTAAAGGTTATTAATACATTGAGCTCTCTTCAGTGATTAAAGATTCGCTGTATTTATACTCTGATCATCAATATTAGTACAGTGGGACTTTAGAAATCAATATAGAATCATCCCTTATACAAGTTTTGGACAAATCTTATATATACTAGCAAATATATGCACCCTCCGGGTGCAAGTATTTAAGTTTTGATATAATAAAATATCATATTAAATTAGAAAGGCTAATGAAACTGACTAAGAATGCAGATAAAAAGATCTGCAACAGAGGGGTATAATCGAAAAATAGAACAACTGAAACTTACTCTTCCATCATCTCGCCTTTCATTGTTATTTTTCTAATTTAAAGTATTTAGTTAAAGAGGAAGTAAAAAATAAAATGACAGTTATTTCTTCTTGTTAATGGATTTCAATTTAAGATTCATTGAAGAGTTTTTTGATTATATTCATTAAAATAAAACAAACAGTTAGAAATCAATAATACAAATCACATATTTATTAAAATCACATTTTTAATATCAATATGCAAATTAGCCTTCCCGTTCAAACTGTAAAACCGCTATTTTGTGTATAATATATAATTGCATGTTTTTAATATGTAGATAAGGTTAACAGTATTAATAATGTAAACCAATTTTATTAATAATTGAGGTTTAAATAAAAAATAAAATCCATGAAGAATGTAGCGTAAATAACTAAGGGAATGGTGACTTGAGTAGTAATAGAGTTTCGGCTACAGACAGAAAAACACAATCTCTTATAATAAGATATATATATATATATATATATATATATATATATATATATATATATATATATATAAAGCAGGGTTGTCGGAGTGGCCTATTGTCGGTATCAGCCGGAAAGGGATCTGTGCTATTCCTGCGTTGAGTTGGCCGAGACCGGCATCAAACCAGGAAATTAACGATCCCCAGGTGAGTGCTGAATTGACTGAGCAAAACCTACTACTACTACTACTACTACTACTACTACTACACACATACACATTTACTCACACACACACACTCACACACACATATATGCTTATATATATATATATATATATATATATTATATAGAGAGAGAGAGAGAGAGAGAGAGACAGAGACAGAGAGAGACAGAGACAGAGAGAGAGAGAGACAGAGAGAATGAATGTTTCACACAGACATATAGAAAGATAGAAAGAAGGAAAGTTTGTGTTTTATGCATGTTGAACATTTACTTGATTTCCGTGTTCTTTGGGGTTTTTTTTTTAAATTAAAATAAACAACAAACTTGATACAAGAACAATTAACAGTAGAGCTAATTTATAAGACACGCAAGTTTGTTATCTTGTTCAAATTTAATCTAACTTAGATTAACAAGATTCCGTTGTCATTTATAATTAATTTACTAATGAATTGAATATTTTAAAAAAAAAAAAACCGGAACCTTTCGACATCTTATCTACGAATTCTTCGTATTTGCTGTACAATTTTAATGCTATCACACATTTCTAGTGAAGGACACAAGGTTATCGTCGTAGTTAAATGGATTCGGGGACCCGAGTTCAAATCCTTGACGAAGTTATTTGCGTCTCACTTTGCGCTATAAGATTTAGTAGTGGATTAGTTTTAAGCTAACATTCGCATTCCTTATAATGCATTAGACTATCAAATATGATAAACTAACACTGAATATTCGGTAGGCAACTTTTCGACAAATATTCACAAAAGACCTGACCTAGGATTTATTAATAAGAAAAATAGAACTTGTCAACTGGTAGATCTTGCAGTCCCAGCAGATTACAGTTGAAAATGTAAGAAAACGAAAACGTAGACAAATGCCTGGTCTTTGCTAGATAATTGATAAAACTGTGGAATATGAGGGTTAAATGGATACCAGTTGTAGTTGGTGCATTTGAAACATTCCCCAAAAGTTTAGAAACACTATACTAGAGAAGGAAGAAAGGACATGCTACACAGAAAAATATAATAAGAAAGAAAGAAAGAAAGAAAGAAAGAGTAAGGGTGATAGACAGAGAGGTGGTACAGAAGTGATAACGCTAATCTGTTTCAATCAAACATAATGAAAAGATGAAAAGAAAAAAGGAGGAGGAAGAAAGGACATGCTACACAGAAAAATATAATAAAAAGAAAGAAAGAAAGAAAGAAAGAGTAAGGGGTGATAGAAGAGAGGGTGAGCACAGAAGTGATAACGCTAATCTGTTTCAATCAAACATAATGAAAAGATGAAAAAAAAAAAAAAGGAGGAGGAAGAAAGGACATGCTACACAGAAAAATATAATAAGAAAGAAAGAAAGAAAGAAAGAAAGAGTAAGGGATGATAGACAGAGAGGGTGGGTACAGAAGTGATAACGCTAATCTGTTTCAATCAAACATAATGAAAAGATGAAAAAAAAAAACGAGGAGGAAGAAAAGGACATGCTACACAGAAAAATATAATAAGAAAGAAAGAAAGAAAGAAAGAAAGAGTAAGGGATGATAGACAGAGAGGGTGAGCACAGAAGTGATAACGCTAATCTGTTTCAATCAAACATAATGAAAAGATGAAAAGAAAAAAAGGAGGAGGAAGAAAGGACATGCTACACAGAAAAATATAATAAGAAAGAAAGAAAGAAAGAGTAAGGGATGATAGACAGAGAGGGTGGGCACAGAAGTGATAACGCTAATCTGTTTCAATCAAACATAATGAAAAGATGAAAAAAAAAAAAGGAGGAGGAAGAAAGGACATGCTACACAGAAAATATAATAAGAAAGAAAGAAAGAAAGAGTAAGGGATGATAGACAGAGAGGGTGAGCACAGAAGTGATAACGCTAATCTGTTTCAATCAAACATAATGAAAAGATGAAAGAAAAAAGGAAGAGAAGAAAGGACACGCTACACAGAAAATATAATAAGAAAGAAAGAAAGAAAGAGTAAGGGATGATAGACAGAGAGGGTGGGCACAGAAGTGATAACGCTAATCTGTTTCAATCAAACATAATGAAAAGATGAAAAAAAGGAGGAGGAAGAAAGGACATGCTACACAGAAAAATATAATAAGAAAGAAAGAAAGAAAGAGTAAGGATGATAGACAGAGAGGGTGGGCACAGAAGTGATAACGCTAATCTGTTTCAATCAAACATAATGAAAAGATAAAAAGAACAAACAAAAAAGAAAGAGTGCGAGAGTGTTAAATAAATGATATTATACTTTTTACATATTGAACTATTGCAATAGCTTTTAAGTTAACGTATCAAACGTTGTAATAATTGAATTATCATACTGTGGTATATCCACAGGTCCCGCTAGTAAATCCGTTTGTGCGGTTTACGAAATGACTACACCAACGTTTTGGTTCTATTGATAGCGTCTTGTGTACAGCCATCATTATTTTTGAGGAGAAATTGTAAATAAAATAACGGTATACACGTGTGCTATAGTTTCTCCAAACAACACTTATTACGTTCTGGTTTCACAATCTTTCTTTCTTCCGGGTGTTCTATCAAGTGGACATACCCTCATCATCATCATCATCATGTCGCGCATGCAGCACGGGTATCCATGACAATCTCTCGCCAACCTTCCCTACCATTCATTACACATGGAAGCTCTTCTGCGGAGCAGCCAGCATCTTCACATGTCTGATCAATGTAGGTCCTTGTCGGGCGCCCTACAATTGCATGTCCATGTGTTGGCTTCCGCAGGAGAACGTCGCTTATGAGTTCATCCTTGCTTCTCCAGCCGTGTCCGGCATGCTTTGTCCGTCTCTCTCGGATAGTTTGTGAGATGGGGGTCAGGTGACCGTACAGCTGTTTCCTTGTGGGGTGCAGTATCCACGACTTATTCAAGACTGCACGCAGCATTATTGTGCAGCTCCCATCTAGATTATTCTCAAGACGCTTTGTTAGGGTCCAGGTGGTGCAGCCATACAGCAGCACCGACACAGCCACAGCCTGGAAGAACTTTCGCTTCAGCTTGCCAGGGAGATCGGACCTCCATATGACTGATAAACTATTTATGGCTGACCATGCCTTTGCTAAGCCTCTTAAGAGCGATGTTAATACACGGACATATTAACCCTAATATTCCCAATTTACTGATAGCTAGATACGTTCATTTGACAAATACAATGTGAAGAACCTCGTCCATAATGTGAAATTGACACGCTCAATTCATTTACGTAAACTAGATTATGTGACTATTTCTTGTTTGTAAATAATTTTCTCGTTAAATTCTATTCGTTAGATAACTTTGAATATATATATATATATAAATAAAAGTACCTTTATATGAATAACTAATACCGGGCATGTATTTGTTAAAACTTTTTTTAACAAAAAATTATGTGAGTTTAATGTCGCATACATAATTTCTGAGCATATATATATATTTACCAACCCCTCCGCACAAGCAGGATGCGACACAAGATCAATTTCTTAAGCGGGGTTTAACAGGTTTGAATTCAGAGTTTTCCTTCTCCTAGACTGGTTACCTAGCCATGGTTAACGAGTCCAGTCTGCCCTGCTATTTACCTGATATATATATATATATATATATATATATATATATATATATATATATAATACCTGGTTGTTCTTTAATGTATGCATTAATGCTTTAGACAATAAATTAGATACTCGTTGATAAATTTATGCAATTCCTGAGGGTATTCAGGTATAACCAGTGACCTAGTTTCGGTTACAGACAAACATTCACCGAATCCCCATTATAATAAGATGATAATGTTTCTGCTACCTATGCTTCCAATTATCTTACCAGAAAGGTAATCAAATGCAACAAACAAATTCAAGGGGGGTGGGGTAAAAAATAAAATTGAAATTGTTTGACGGATTTGCTTTGACTATCTCTACAAATGGTAACACACAAAGATCAGAGACAGCGAAAAAAAATAATAAGGAAAATGTTTAGAGACTTTCGGAATTTGTCTAAAGTGAGAAGACTGGACCTGGTTATTGCGAACAAATATACAAACTCACCCTGAATGTAAACATCGATACCTAAGCGAGTAGAGGGCAGGGGTCTGAGACGTTTTGGTGCTGACTAGTTGGCATTGCCATTTTGGCGTAGAACAATTTTGGCACTCAACTCTTTTGGCATCTTTGGCATATTTTGAAGAGACTGATTGTTTGCTATTGCCAGATATTGATAATTAAAAAAATATTTCAATAATACTAAAACCAAATCTTATTTTAATGGATGTTACGTGTCTGTTTGTAACCGAAACTACGTCACTGCTTACTTCACAATACTCTCAAGTATTGCCTAAGTGTACCAATCAGTGTTTAATTCATAGTCAAAATCATTATTACATAGAATACATCTTATTTATTAACGAGATCTCTATGAAAATCTGAGTTTAATTTACCTCAAAACCCTCAAGAGGGCGCCTCAGGCACTGGGCAATAAGCCCAGCTCCGTCCCTTTAAATCAAGGGGGAAGGTATTGCCTGGGGGATGGCCCCTGGGATCACGCCATTAATATAACCCTAATAGTCCAGTGGCCGAAGCCACGGGACCTCCGACTCGAAGGCCGGGTTATTAGTGGGCATTTGCCTCATACCCCACTTGTATGGGGTGGGTACAATGCCTCGTTTTAACGTAGGCCCACCCACAAGCCGAAGCTCATGGGTGGAAAAGAACAAAAATTGCGTCGATCCCTTCGGCATTCCCCCTCAAGAGGGGCACCTCAGCGCTGGGCAATAAACACAGCCCTGCCCATTTAAATCAAGGGGGCAGGTATTGCCTGGGGTATGGCCCCCTGGGATCGACGCTGTTAATTTAACACACCGGTCCAGTGGTCGAAGCACACCGGACCCCGCCCCGTAGGACGGGTTATTAGTGCGTTTAAAATACTGCAATGTGTCTAATATATTACTTAGAAATAAAGGTTTACATATTATAGGTTGTTATAATTTGCATACTGGTTTTAATAGAACCGGGTTTAAAAAATACTTACTTAGTTTTATTGATGTCTAATATCATTGTTTATTCTCTAACGTATGAAATCCTATGAATGATATTATATAGGAACCGATTAGATATAATTAAAATAAGTGTAATCATTTTATATGCGTTATTATTTAATTTCTATAATGTTTCCAATTCAATATATTTCATTACATGAAAAATTAAATACCTCCGCCCGGAGGTTGCATATTCTAGCTAGTAAGTAAAATAAATATTAAAGATGTAATGCATCTCATAGTTTTATGCCATAACACTGTAATGCATTTTAAACTCTCCTGATTTGGGGCATACTCGGCAAAACCCCACCTTTAATCCTAACCCTGGAAAATTCTAACCTCTGTTACTCGACGGTTACTGTTGTTCATGTGTCCTAAGTATAACGTAAAAATGCATCTAGTGGTTAAGTTCCAATTCTAGAACTCTGGGGAATGTAGAGTACTCATTTATCGCCATTACTCCCAGGTCTACCCTGACCCGTTGTTGTAGCACCTGTTAAGGTTCCATCTGTGCGTTAAATAGAAAAAATGACTATTAAAAATGTTTAAGAATTGAGTTCGAAAAAAAACCCTGAATAACCAACAAGGATGAATAAAACAACATGTCTTTGGCATAAATTAACCCAACAAGGGTTGACATGCTGGAAAACTCAACCAGCTAGCCAACCAACCATCTAGCTACCTACTGTTCTTTTCCCATTACATTTCCTGTTGCATTGACCGTCAGTTGCTGTTGTTCGTTTCTTGTTTTAATACAAAAATATTATTGACATTATGAATTGGCACCAAAAAAGCTCAGAACTAAAATGGTAATTCCAAAATGTTGTTGGATGTAAAATTACGGCAGGTCAACCCATTGGGTCATCTTATGCCAAAGATGTTTTGCTCTACTCAATCTTGATTTTTTTAAAACACATTTTTAGAACTCATTTTGTTCTATTTAATTCATACATAGGACCCTAACAGGTACTCCCACTCAGAGTGTACCTGGGAGCAATGGGGATGAAGGGATGCTCCTCATTCCCAAGATATCCAGAACTTAAATTTACTATCAGATAGTTTAACGTCATACTCAGGACAACCAAATTGATGTCGCGCCAATACACGGCGCCAGAATCACGATGCAAAATAGTCCCATTGCGACTTCAGGGTGACAACAAGTTAAAGATTCTCAAAAAGAAGAGAAAACAAAGAAAAAGAAAAGAAAGCAGCTCCAATATGAGTTGAAGTATTTATGTCTGGTTGGTTGGTTGTTTTATGGCCTTTCAATCTTGGGTTATTTCATGCCAAAGTCAGTATAAAAATTATGGCCTCCCCTCATATACATTACAAAATGTGAGTTCATCATTTTATGCTATTAATTTTTTTTTGTATTATTTGTTGGTTTTTTTTTTCGGACTGTTGTTCTGATCTTTATTGTTAAATACACAACGCTGTTCTTCCGGTATTCCTTGTCAAACTCGCAAACCTTCTATTTGAACCCGGCAACCTTCTTGTCGTAATCAGGAGCCTTCATGTCGTAATCGTAGCATTCAAGGAACTTCGAACCGGGCCCTTTATTCAATCCACGGGGTAGACTGTTCTTATTCCGTTAACCATGACCGGGTAAATTTTTAAGCTATGTTTAGTATTTTATGTTATTATAACCCTTGACCAGGTTTGAACCTGCAATCTTCAGATGATTGTCACTTAGAACTATATTAACTCAACTCTTATATCCTCTGCGCCATGTCTCCAACAATTTGTTTTTAAAAATCTCAAACAAATTTTTCTTATATAGATAGCAGCCAAACATGTAGTTCTAATACAGCAAATGTTTAGCTTATTTGTTTAACAGCATGTCAACTCATGGGTTAGTTAATTTGATTTATTTGTAAATAATTTTAAATATAATTATATTTTCTAATTTCCATAATATATTTCTTTTATTTCACTTTTTATTTTCCTATAATTATTTTTTTACACACAGTTATATCAATTATTCCTTTTTAATACGAGTAATTTGCACAATTGAATGGTTTCAAATGTTTCTAAGATTAATAATTCATACACAATTATATGTTTTCAAATGAAATAAAACCCGTGGTATCCCGTGCAGACGCATTTCCGAATTTGTAAGCTTTGGAACGGTTATAACCCCGAAAACTTGCGTTCACACCCTCCCAAGTTTGGTGTTAATCATTGTTGCGGTGTCGATGTTTGCGCGGTAAAGGTGGTGAGTTTGTTTGTTTTTTGTTTTTTTTTGGGGGGGATATCAACCCTTCTAGGGTGATTTAATACCAAACAATTCATTTTGATGAAAGTTTCTATGTTTCAAGTTCTTAATATCTTTATTTGGTTTAGTTTGTTTTTGTTTTACGGCATATCAACCTTAGTGGGTTTAAATGACCCGATAAAGTTTTGAAATAAATTGATTCTTAACGGATACACAATTTTATTTTATAAATACATTTTTCTATTTAACCCATAGATGGGACCCTAACAGGTACTGCCACTCTGGGCCAGAGAGGACCAGGGAGCAATGGTGATGAAGGGGTGCTCCACATTCCCCAAACCACCAAAAAGGAAACCTCACCATCAGATAGAGTTTAACGTAATTCCCAGGACGTAACCCTCAGACACCGCCTTCTAGCACCCATATGATAAAAAGGCTTGGGGTTGTAATAAGGAAAATACGGCTGGGAACTCATAGAGGTGCTAGGGCTTGACGTGACCAGCCGATTGACCGGAGGGGGCCTCTCTGACCGCCCGTCTAGCCTAAGTAAAGGTCTAGGTGGAGTGTTGCAGGCCATGGACTGCTCATCCACCAAGACTCCATCCTTAAGCATCACGGGTCACCACTCACGGCAACAGGTGGCCCCATTTGGGGGGAGTCTTACCCCTCTGCAGAGGTGAAATCGGTGCATTCTAACGCCCCAGGTGACAGGGCGGCATTTGGTTTTTTTTTTTTCGGATTGGTTTGTTTAATGGTGTAACATAATAGGATTGAAAAAGGCAGCAACATGGAAATTTGTTTGATGATGATTGAGCACAACGCCACGTGTCGATTTCTTACTGGTCAATAGATATCACGAGGTGAAATGTAAAAGAGTGAGAGGAGAGCAGTTTGGAACGAAGCATTGACTGGATCAGACGTAAGTCTGTCACCCAAGGATTTTGACTTGGGGATAAAAATCAAATAACTCATGAGAAAAAAAAGAACGCCTGTGTTATCATTAAAAACTATAAATGACACAAGGCAATATATCCTTCAGCAAACCCAAGTTGTTTCCAGACTCAAACAGCAATGAATGCTCTCCAACTCAACATTAATCCAACAACCAGATTCCATCCTCTTGAAATAAAATAGAAATAGCGATAGGTATTGCACGATTATCATTATTGACACATCACTCCCTTCCAAATGAGAGCTGGTACATTACAATGGTATAATTGCCCTGTAGGTTATTTAATGGTAAAACTGTTAGAATGTAAGATTGTTATATACACTTGTTCCTCATCGGGTATATAAACGGGGAGAGACATCTTGGGTATATAACACATACACTCAGAGAGAGAGAGAGAGAGAGAGAGAGAGAGAGACAGACAGACAGACAGACAGATATACAGGGTAGAGATGATAGTTGATAGAGCTGATTAAATGATGGGGTAGATGATGGGCTAACTTTTTAACTCTGCTTCTGGTTCTTTGTCTAGGTCAGCTGCCATGTTTTCTGGTTGGACTACTATTGAGGGTTGGTCTTTTTCTTTCTGTTGATTCTTCTTCGTGCTGGGCTGGTCATTGTTTTTGAATATACCATTCATACAACAAGACTGTATTTCTTAATAATGAAGCTTTATTTTTCAACCCTGCCCATATTCATCCGCCGGGGTGAGAAGACATCAGAGCTACGACCTGGCGTCCACGCTCCTTGAAAAACAGGTCGAGACTGAAGCTAATTCTAATCCACCTAATCGAGCGCTTTTCTAGGTGTATCAGTTAATCAGGTGTATTTTGCCTCAGGAGTTGACTATAGAAAGCATTGTTTAATAGAGGAATGTATTGGAAATGGTTTTATTATAGGAATGCATTAGAAATGGTATCACTATATGTGGTACTAAGCAAACAAACACGGTCGGACTTGTAGAAG
This sequence comes from Doryteuthis pealeii, assembly GCA_023376005.1. NCBI lineage: Eukaryota > Metazoa > Mollusca > Cephalopoda > Myopsida > Loliginidae > Doryteuthis > Doryteuthis pealeii. The sequence continues at coordinate 5,625,176 of CM042144.1, read as the reverse complement.
CTTTATTCTACATAGAATACAGTGGTAGATTTTTGACCAGTTTATATAGTTATTAGAAGGGTAGGGGAGGTAACTCAGTTACCTATTACACTATAGGAATGCATTTATGAGGGTCATTGCAATAAGGACAAAAAAGATAATTTTCTTTAATACTTTCTCATTTCTTGTTTTATTTTGGAAAGATTTCCATCACTGTTTAAACAACACTTTTTTCTCACATGACTTGTTAATTCAACCCAGCAATTGCTAATTACTCTTTTCACTTTGTATCTTTGCTTAGTAAACCTTTTTTCTTATCCTTAATACTCTTTGCTGAAGTATTTTGTGATATAAGGTTTGCTGAAGTTCACCACTAATTCTAATGTCCTGATGAATTTACCTGTTAAAATTAAAAGGTTATTATCCATCCATAACTATCGGATAATTTTCCATGGAACCCGTTATTTTAATATTAACGGACCCAATTCAAAATCTTATCACATGTGTGTTCATAATTTCTAAGCTGCTTATAAATTATATGAGAAAATAATTCACGCGCCGTCGTAGGCCTTTTTTTTAGGTCACTGAGAACTCATAACCAACTGCTTGCTACTGACTTTGTCGCAGATTTAACAAGTGAAAAATATTTTTTTATTACGTTGATAATAAAGTCTTTCGGATAATCGGTCTCATTTCTTAATAGAGCAAATGCATGCAAATTATCTTTTGCAAAACATTTGTATACGCTTCAAAACCACTAAAAGTAATATGCACTTAACTGAAACTGGTGCAAATTTTGTTGCTTTTTTCTATTGTCGATAAATTGTTTTACAGTATTACTTTCAACAGCTAAACTGTATTTTGTCTCGCAAAAGAAACATTAAATTCAGCATAATAATCACTATTTTAAACATGTTCTCTTAAGATCAATAAAAAAAAACAATATTTGCTGAGTCGTATTGATTTATAACACAGGGCAGCTAGAAAATTGCTATCTCAAGAAATGTCTTTGTAGTAGACTGAATTGAGTACGTTCAATTATGATAGCGCATTGTTTTTCTACTTTTTTTATACGTATATAAGTTTATATTAATAGTACTAGCAAATATATGCACCCTCCGGGTGCAAGTATTTAAGTTTTAATGTAATAAAATATTGTATTAAATTAGAAAGGCTAATGAAACTAAATAAGAATGCAGATAAAAAGATTTGAAACAGAAGGGGGGTATAATCGAAAAAATAGAACAACTGAAACTTACACTTCCATCACTCTCATCTTTCATTGTTATTTTTTCTAAGTTAAGTATTTAGTTAAAAGAGGAAGTAAAGAATAAAATTACAGTTATTTCTTCTTGTTAATGGATTTCATTTAAGATTTATTGAAGTGATTTTTGCTTATATTCATTAAAATAAAACCAAACAATTAGAAATCAATAATACTAAGCACATATTTATTAAAATCACATTTTTAATATCAATATGCAAATTAGCCTTCCCGTTCACACGGTAAACCGTTATTTTCTTGTATACATAAATATAATTGCATGTTATTAGTATGTGGATATGGTCAACAGCATTAATAATATAAAACAATTTTATTAATAATTGAGATTTAAATAAAAAATGAAATCATTGAGATTTTGAATAACAAATGGAATTGTGACTTGAGTAGTAATATAGTTTCGGTTACAGACAGAAAAACACACAATCTCCATTATAATAAGATATGAGCACTAATACCTTATATATTCAAAGTGAATATTATATAATCAGGACTAGCAAGAATATGCACCCCTCGGGCGCAAGTATTTTAGTTTTAATGTAATGAAATATATCAAATTAGGATGACAAACAAAATTAAATAAGAACGCATATAAAAAGATCACACTTATTTTAATTATATTTAATTTGTTTCTTTATACAATTATTCATAGGATTGATTTTGAATGGTTGGAGAATAAAACAATAATAGATGAATAACATCAAATAATCATTTATTAAACCCAGTTTTGTTAAAACCAGTATGCAAATTAACCACACCATATATCATGTAAACCTTTATTTCTTAGGGATATATAAGACACATTACAGGATTTTAAACACACTAATAACGAGGACTGTTTTGAGGCCAATCCAACTCAGATGTGCATAGAGGCATCTTTATAATTACGATATGGGCCGGGTTAGCTCAGTCGGTAGAGTGTTTGGCTAGAAACCACAAGGTTCCTAGTTCGATACCGGTCCTCACCAACTCAGCGTATGAGTAGCACAGGGATATGTGCGGTATAGTAAGGAGCTGATGGTAAGTGTGGCGCTCCACCTCAGATGCTAAATAACAATCTCCTTGGTCTAGCGCTATTGAAAAGGGGATATACTCCCTCGCTGACTGGCTGATACCGACTTTAGGCCGCCCCGACGACTTTACTTTACTTTTATATGCATTAATCAATGATTGTGACTGTAAATTAAATACTCATTGATAAACTTAGGCAATTCCTGGATGTGTGTGCCATAAGCAATGACGTAGTTTTAGTTACAGACAGACTGACACCGATTTTCCATAATAATAAAACTTGAGTAATGTACATAGAGAAATTGATCAAGCCAAAACTTACCTAGAATACACAGACTTCACCTCTGTAGAAAAGTAAGGACCCCTCCCCCTTTCCAAAATGTGGCTATCTGTTGAACGGGGCTGCCGACCAGTTATGTTTAAGGACGGAAACCTGGTGGCTGAGTAGTCCATAATTTACAACACTCCACTTTAGCCCTTACATGGGCTAAACGGGAAGTCAGAGAGGCCTCTCCGATCAATCAGCTGGTCATGTCAATTCCTAGAACCTATATGGTTGTTTCGACCGTATTGCTCTTATGAGAAACTGAACTCATTTTATCATATATGTGCTAGAAGGTGATGGCTGAAAATCTTTGTGTGCTGGGTATAACGCTAAAGTTCATCTAGTGAATTCTGGAACTCTGGGGAGTATGGAGTACCCCTTCATTGCCTTTACATTTTTCTCATTTTTTTCAGAAGATTTTTGCACAACGTCCTATCACAAAAGAATAATTCTTGAATTTGTCCCATAAATTGGAACCTTACAATTACTACCGACTAGAGTGGACCTGGAAGTAATGTCAATGAAGGCTTAATGCACCCCTAGATCTCCAAGACTGGTGTAATAACAAACGATAGCACCGATGCACTTAAGAAAGCTTTATTCTATTTAGAATAATTGGTACACTTATTGACAGTTTATATAGTCTAGTATTCACTAGAAGTTCTCCAAGGGGAGGTAATCATAACATACAGGAGGTAAATCTCAATTACGTATTACAACTGGATACTTAACATCAGAACCAGTTTAGTCATACCCAGAGCATCCCTTTTTTTTCTTTTTTGTTATTTTGGTGGGGGTCTTATTCCCTGCAGGGAATACAGCCAGAGTATTCTAAGCCCCAACGACAAGTTGCTAAAAAGTTTGAGAAGCCCCGTTTTATATATTGAAATTCACAATTGTCTGAGTTATTAAATAACAACAATGAGATCCGGAAGAACAGTTAACATAGGTTTATTTCCCTATAGTAAAAAAAAGATGTACTAAAATAGAATCCAGACGCAGCGTTTCACATCAATAATTAACTATCTGTAGCAACTAGCTACTACTCGAACTCGACTGTGTAATCCGTGTCAGTTATGGGTTTCGTTGACCGAGTCCAACTTTCTTTAGATGAAGATATTTTCCCTTACAACACAAAGCATTTATGATTATTGCTTTTCAGAATTTTATTATAAAGACAAGTTCGATTTAAAAGGGTGGAAGGATTCTTTTTTGTCAGGTCAATCAGTTTCTTTGTTGTACATTGTGTGACCTGTGTATGACATTAAACTGTAGCTAATGGTGAAGTTACAATTCAGGGACCCAAACGAGTGTGGAGTACCCCTTCATCACCATTACACTCAGGATCACCCTGACGCGGAGTGAAGGTACGTGTTAGGGTCCAATCTATGTGTTAAATAGAAGACAATGAGTTTTTTTTTAGTTTTGAAAATAATTGAGTTTTAAAACATTTTCAGTAACCATCAAGAATGAATAAAAGAATGTCTTTGGCATAAAATAACCCAACAAGGCTGGTATGCCATTAAATCCAACCAAACCCCCAAAAAGTTGTATAGTGTACATAATACTGTCGCTCGAGAACAATACTGATGATACGTGTTCAGCATACTTGATTTAGTTTAAAACATGATTATACCCCACTGGCAAGAGAATTGTTACCCAGTGTATTTCTACATTCAAATAACATTACTTTCAACAAGATAAATGCAGGCAGATTTTAAATTCATTTTAGTTTTGGAGTAGTCACAAGGGAAAGGAAAGACAAAATAAAAACACGATTAAAAACATGAAAGGAAGTCAACATCAAGAATCAAAAAAAAAAAAAGAAAAAAAAGAGTGATGGCTGATACGAAAAGTCACAATGACAGAAAATAGGATTGTTCTTTTGTAGTGACGGTAAAGGAAACCAGTTGATATCAGCGGCGCCCAGTGACGATCTGTTTGGACACTTTTACGCGCATGCGTAAACGGGTCACTGGCAGATCAATGGTATCACAATAACACCGACTGTTTTCATCTCTACATTAGTTAAGTGTTGTTCAATTTGGCCGCTCTTATCATTAAAAAAAAAAAAAAGAAAGGTTAACTTCGAAGGCCAGCCTAGATTTTGGAAATTGGTTATAAAATCACCATGAAATAGGCTTTGTATATTTCAACATCACTGATTAATAGAAAAAAAAAGAAAGACGGTTGAAGTCTTCTGTGTGGTCAGTTAAATCTAAAGAAATCCAATCTAAGAGAATCTGCTTATCTTAAAAAAAATGGAATGCTGTAGAGAATAATACGAAAGTAAAGGATATATTAAATTTTCTTCTGAAAAAAATCACCAATTTTTCTTTTTGGTGGTAGACATAAAAGAAATGCCCGGGTGACTTAAAGGAATATCTAACATTAAAGATCTTTTTGAAAATAGATCAAAACAATCTGGCCTTTTGACCAAGACTTAGATAAACAAGCATTTTAGATTCACCAATTTCCATCTATTTCTTTTTTTTTAACCAGTTTTTTTTCATTTCTTAGAAGAAAATTTGGCTTCTCAAATTTTACTTAAGTTTTCGACTTTGGTTTCTTGTTTTAATGGCACCGTCATCCTTCATTGATGTGTGTGGTGTAATGGTTACCGTCGTAGGAGATAGACACGGCGATACGGGTTCAAATACTGGATGTGGATGTTTGGATTTTACACAGGGCTAATACCCTTGGGAAAATTACCCTTGGGAAAATTATGGATCCAACTAGTCTTTCTCTCCAGCTACGGGTAAGTATTAGAGCTGACTGGAATCTTTAACCTTGGACTGGGAGAGGCAAAAACTCAAATTCAAACAAAAAGATTATCTCTTTTCCTTAGATAAAACTACTTTTAGAGGTCCTCCCCCTTCTCCATTAACTAATGGGTTATTTAATGCCATACGTCTAGACGAACTACAATGATATTATTTCACTCATATATACATGGTGATTAGCGGGTTTATAATTTTCCCAAGATTAATTATTCGAAAGTGAATGTAATAGCGCTACTGAAAATCGAACTCACAATGGATGTCGCAGTCTAGTACGTTAGCCACTGGGACTTGCTCTATAGATGTAATATTGGAAATTGGGTTATCTGCCCTCACCCCGAAGTCCGGACAATAGGGAGCAGACACTGAACCCTGATTCAGCAGAACAGATACGGCAGGCACAGCGACCTTACCGGACAACATCGAGATATTGCTGAGACAACAAAGATAAGTGTCCTTGTACTTTTGCATTGAGGTTTAAGAAACTTAACTTTGTAGTATTTGTCTCAGCAATGTCTCGATGTTGTACAGTAAGGTCTCTGCTTCTATGATGTCTGCCTGTCGGAGTTGACGTGTATCTCTCACGGGTGTGGACTCTGTTCTTTCTCTGTGCCTGCTGTATCTGTTCTGCTGAATCAGGGTTCAGTGTCTGCTCCCTATTGTCCGGACTTCCGGATGAGGGCAGATAACTCAATTTTCAATAGTAACTCTAACAGGTTCTACCACCCTTGGGCAGAATGAACTTGGGTGTAATAACAATGAAAAGGTACTGCACACTCCCAAAACTTACAGAACTCGAACATCGCCATCAGATGTAGTTCTGTGTCATAACACTTACAACCTTCATTGGGGGGGGGGCTTACCTCTTTGCAGGGTATATAGTCTTCGTATTGCAATACCCGCTAATAGGACGTTTTATATGAAAGAGATTGATAATAATCTACCAGTAGATAAAAAGAAAATCACTTTTAATGTCTAATGGAAAGATAATTTGGAACTGTTGGCACAGATTTTGAGAAAACGAGAATTTGTCTCTACAGCGTCCGTACTTTTATAATACACACTAGCAAATATATGCACCCTCCGGGTGCAAGTATTTAAGTTTTAATGTAATAAAGTATATTAAATTAGAAAGCTAATGAAACTAAATAAGAATGCAGATAAAATGATTGGAAACAGAGGGGTGCATAATCGAAAAATAGAACAACTGAAACTTACTCTTCTATCACTCTCGTCTTTCATTACTAAATTTTCCTAATTTAATAACTTAGTTAAAATAGGAAGTAAAGAATAAAATCAGAATTATTTCTTCTCGTTAATCGATTTCTTTTAAGATTTATTGAAGAGATTTTTTATCATATTCATTAAGAGAAAACCATACAATTAAAAATCAATAATACTAAGCACATATTTATTAAAATCAAATTTTTAATTTCAATATGCAAATTAGCCTTCCTGTTCACACTGTAAAATGCTATTTTAGTCTATATATAAATACAATTGCATATTATTTATTTGTAGATATGATTAACAGTATTAATAATGTAATACAATTTTATTAGAAATTGAGGTTTAAATAGAAATAAAATCATGTAGAATGTGACGTAAATAACAAAGGGAATTGTGACTTAAGTAGAGATATAGTTTCGGTTACAGACAGAAAAGCACACAATCTCCATTATAATAAGATATGTTGGCCCACAGTTATATGGTTTCAAGTTTTTCTATCCAATACTAATTATTTTCGAATATATCTGGGTAATTCCATGTCAAATCATCCAGCCATGTAACCCACCCGCTTCAATATTTATGATGTGGATTATGTTAAAGTAAGACGATCCCCAAAATTTGAGCACCCAATTTAAAAAATTGGCGACTTTTTGTAATCTATTTTTGTCTGAAAAATGAGTTCTAGAGATTTCCTACTCCTAAAAATTGATTTATAAAAAGCTTTTTGGCATGAGGAATCCAAAAATGCTACCAATAAACTCTTAAAATTAACCGATTTTGAATTATTAATGATTTCTAACTTTTTCATAGCAAGATAGATAGATAGGAAAATCCCAATGTAGCACTGCATCAATGACAAACCCTCGTTCATGAAACCGAAGAGCGGCAAACATTATTCCAGTAAAGGGAAAGTAAAGTCTTTAGTGAAGAAGTGACTCAAAGAACAGTCAACAAAGTTTTACGGGCCAGGGATACATGCTCTTATTCGAAGGTGGGACATTGCTATTGAGAGAAACGGTGACTATGTGGAGAAGTAGAGATGTAATCCACAGAGCACCAGCTTCATTTTAATGTATGATACAGGTTCCTGTGTTGGTAATTATACCTGTCCTAAATTTTTTTTTACTCACCCTCGTATGCATGTATATTAGGTACCTTCAATTTCTCTGTGAAATTTACCCTCCCTATATATAACACAATGAAACTTGCACGAAGATTAATATTATTTTGACAATTTTTTGTCCATTCGAAAGAAGAAACATTAAAAACACGCTTGATGATTGAAAAACAAACATTTTCAGCTTATAAAAATAATGAAAATTATGAACGAAAAACAATTTTTTCATTTTTGCACCATTAAATCAATTGTAATTTTACGTAGTAAGAAACACGTTATGATTAGAGGCTTTTTAAAAAATTCTATGAAAAATCAATTAATGGTCTGATTTTCACGAAAGTTTCAAGAATTACTTACCTTTTGATGAAAATATGTCTGAAATAGTTTTTTTTCTAAAATATATTAGGGGGAATATTTTTTTACAAGGTCTACCCACCCTATTTTATTTTATGAAAAAATGGACCGACAAAAATGATTTTTAATTTTTTCTATAATGATAAGAGTCTGGCTAATTATATCAGAAGATGTTTTATAAGTTTCAATGCGAGAGCTTGTTAGTAAAAGAACTAGGAATACAGAATTCTGCTAAAAAATAGCAATAAAAAAGTGACAGTGTCTTAAAAACGGAGTGTTTTACTTATTTTTCAAGATAATGGTGAGTAATATTGCCCCAATCGGATATTTTGATCTTTATATTAACTATGTTTCTTCGTAGCAACTCTTTATGTTCATTATTTCTTTTCTTCGAGATTTAAAAAAAGGTTAAAAATGTTTACGTTTCTTCCTTCAATATGGCCTAAACTGATCACGGAAACTATTTTGGTGGTACCTAATATATATATATATATATATATATATATATATATATATATATATATAAAAATTAAAACTATACATGATTGTCATTCACAAACACAATATTCTCCTAACTGTCATTTTCACGATTTATCCTCAATTATCAGACGCGTTTCAAATGTATCTGTCTATTTCTGTTTCTGTCTGACTGTCTGTCTCTATCACGACACAAACAGAGAACACGAGGATAGGCTGAAAAAATCATAGGCTGAAAAGATTATATGATCGCATTATATCTTCTATATACGTTTATACTCTATACCTCACAACAAATCCTATTTCTGTTCCCTATTTCTGTTTTCACCCCCTGTAATATCATGAACACATCTGGATGGTGCAGACAAGATAAGATTATCAACGAATCAAGTGCCTGATTCTCTATTGAACGGCTATTATCTTGAGATTGATTTTGCTGAGGTGGAGCACCACACCTATTATAAGCTTACCTCTTTACAGCACAGATCAGATTATCCAAGCTGTGCTACTCGCGTGCTGAATTTCAGGGACCGGTATCAAATCTGGAACCTTGTGGTTCTTTGGCGTATGCTCTACCGACAGAGCCTAACCAGAACCAGTTTATGATTAGGGATTAGTTTATTGAATAATCTAAAACATATATTAATGAATAAAATGAAGGTTAATCTTTGACAAAAAGTCACAGAGCTCAGCTAAAATTTATAAAGAATTGACAAATAAGAAAGTGATTTGATGAAAGTTTTCGAAAAAATTTTCCGTTTGGAACTAAATGATTTCATTGTTTAACAAAACGAACTTCAGCGAAGTGAAAATTACGTTAGGTTGTCCTTGTCGTTCCGGTAATCTTATTAATTATGGCGTAATACAAGAACTGCAACAAAAGAAAATTTCTCATTATTTGCTTAAAATTGTTTAGTCTGCTCCAAAACAACATAAGACGACCTACTCCATGAGAATTTGATTTCACGACACTAGCCAGTTTTGTTTATAAGACACATTTGCTAAAAAAGTGAATTAGGTCTTATACGATTAATGGCAGTTTCTTTTTCAGAAGTGCATTCACAATTTGTGTCCGTGTGTGATATACTATCATCTAAATATGTGGGGATTAACTTAAAATTAAAATTAAAAGAAATAAAAATTTGAAAAAATAGTAATCTCCAATCTCATTCTTTTAGACAGGAAACGGAACGTCGTTGGTTACGCACGTTATTAACCGGCTCAGAAGGATATTTCCTACCCAAGAAATAGTTGTGAACCAACGAATAAAAATCTAACCGTAAATGTTGTCAAGTTGAAAATGAATGAATTTGTTTTGTTTTGTTTTGTTTTACGGCATATCAACCCGGTGGGTTATTTAATGCCGACTAAGTTGTGAAATAAGTTCATTCTTATGCAAAACACAATTTTGTTTATCAACTCATGTTTTTCTATTTAACCCATAGATGGGACCCTAACAGGTACTACCACTCCGAGTCAGAGTGGGCCAGGGAGCAATGGTGATGAAGGGGTGCTTCACATTCCCCAAACCTTCAAAACTGGAACCTCACCATCAGATAGAGTTTAACGTCATTCCCAGACATGTAGACCCTCAGCTACCGCCCTCTAGCACCCTTATGATAAAAAGCGATTGGGGCTTGCCATAAGGGCAATATAGTTGAGAAAATCATATAGGTGCTAGGGCTTGACGTGACCAGCCGATTGATCGGAGGGGGCCTCTCCGACCGCCCGTCTAGCCCAAGATAGGGCTAAAGTGGAGTATTTCATGTCATGAACTGCTAATCCAACCAGGCTCTATCCTTAAGCATCACGGGTCGCCATCCACGGCCAACAGGTGGCCCCATTGGGGGAGTCTTACCCCTCTGTAGAGGTGCAGTCGATGCATTCTAACGCCCGGGCGGTGAAAATGAATTAAGGAAACGAAAAGAGACGGAAAAATGTACAATCCACAAGAATGAAAACCTGATACAATGGGGTTTAAGAAAATAAATTAGCAATACCAGCAGCAACTCCGACCACATAACCAAAAACTTAATCCAATATGAATAATTTTACCTCAAATATATCTCGTCAGCTGCAACAAAACTGTTATTGTTTTGATTACGTTTGTCACAATCTCTGGATTGTTTAGAATGAATATTCAGTTCAATGGAATGGTAAGATGAATCAACATTAAAATGTTTCATGGGATTTCTCATCAGCCAAATATTGGGTGTTTTACTAGATGTAGATCATTAATCTAACTAGTACGCTTCTCTTTATTTTAGTGAGTTTGTATATAATCATTAGCAGTATTATATTTACGAAGGTGAACATTCTCTAAGTGCGCTAATTTCATATTTTTTGCCAGAAGTAGTTTATAGGTCTCCGTGTCTTTTCATCTAGCAAGAAAATTGACGGCAAAATATTGGTAATTATTCTGCCATCAGCACCAGATCTTTCTCTTCAAATTCAGATAAAACTGTGATTTAGTTATCTATTTTCAGTATTCCTATTGTAAATATAAACAGAATAATATTCTTATATGCTTACAGCAAACGCGGTATATACATGATAAATCATATATATATATATATATATATATATATATATATATATATATATATATATATATATAATTGTCATCCACAGACACCGTGTTTCCACGTATCCCGTCTATTCAGTGTGGCTAGACTTTTGCAAGCTGCCTCTGGCCAGGATAGAAACCCGACTGATTTTTCGTCAGTCCGGCGTTTTAACCACTTGGCCACCTGTTGGGAATGGGGTAGTTTTTAACTGTTAAATACACACATAGGTATATATGTTACAGCCGTTAGAGAGCTCACATCCGATTTATAGGAAAACCCTGCAATTTTAGCTTAATTTACGACCGACAATTAATTACAGAGATATAGCTTGGTATATTCCTCGTTTTATTTTATGAAATAGATCAGATTTATATATTTACGATAACCTGTCAATTGCATTCCATGCTGTACTTACGGATATGTTGAGATAGCATTAAAATAAACCAAACTAAATCAAAGCTTAAGCAAGGAACAAGATTAAGTAACAATGCAATACTGTGCTGCACTGAATAAACAAGGAACAAGGAGAGAATAATGAAATTCAGAACTGATAGACCATATTTGTACTAAATATTGTTTCCGAATATTTCCTCACCATTTAGGACACTGTCCGCAATTGTATCGGAAATAAAACGGATTGTTCTTTTATAGCCGGAATGAAAAAGCAACTAAAACGTTTGGAAATATGTGTTGAACTAAATATTGAATATTTTGAAAAATAAACTTGGAATTTTAAAGCGATATACATTTATTTCATTTCGATATCAGATTTTATTACTTTCTATGTTATTTAAAAAATAAATAAACACAAAATGAAAAAGAGCAACTTCTTTTATAACATTGGAGATCTTATTTATCAATCAACCATCGTAATTATATTGGTAAACTTGTTTTTTTTTTTTTTTTTTTTTTTTTTTTTGTTTAGAAATTATGCGTGGTTTTTCAACAAGTGCATCTATTGATTGCTACAGAAAATTCCAGGAAAATCTTTGTATGAAACACGAGTGGTGTGGACATCAAAGGGCATAATGATTTCCTATTGAAATACGAAAAAAAAAAACAGAGTATAAATGCACGTGAAAAATGTATAAGCACATAAATGTAAAAATAAATATTTCGAAAAAAAACAACATGTTATATAGTTTATTTTTCTATAGAGCTTTCTTCCTCTTTTTTTTCTTCTTTCTCTCTCAATTAGGATGTAAGATTCGGAAACATTATATTTTGCTTAAATTAACCTAACCTTTGAACATTGGAAAATATTCTTATGTGATACTGTGTGTTTAAAAATAATGCAATCCTCATTTCGACAACTCGGCTTTTCACGTTACTCAAGTAGAAATGAAGCAATGGAATCGGCGACGCGAGATCAAATCCTGGATGCAACCGTTTGTATTTCCCTTTGCACAAACGCCCTGGAAAAAGGCATGAACTAGTAACTACACTCTTGTTTTACTTATGATTTCAATGTATACAACAGACTCTCTGCTTCAATGAATAATACTCCTGTTCTTCCTTAGATTTCAAGGAATACAATAGACTGAGACTACGCCCTTTTCTACCATTGTATTTATCAAAAAGAAAAGTAAACACCTAAAATTGCAACGGTAATCGTAACACTTTTCCAATTTCTTCCTGCATGGTGAAATGCAAAAAGTCGCGATCAAGTTTTGAACACATGTTACGTAGCCGTTCGTCACGGTACCAAATAGATATACGTTGTATTCTTCTTACGTCTTACTCTGGTCTATTCTTCCGGCCGTCTTCTGATCGTCTAGTCTTCTGTCTTCTATCTTCTAATGGTCTCGTCTGGTCTTTCTTATCTGGGGATTCCGTGTCTGGTTCTGTTGGGGACCATTTCTTATCAGAAGCCTTGTGTCATTGTTAGCTTTTAGTAATAACAACAAGACTTCGATTTACAATGATGTTATTTTATTCCGGATCCCCAGGCCAGACAACTGCGCGCGGAGAGTCACATCTTGCTAGCTTCAGTCCTAACTCTCAACTGACTAACTCTAACTGTCACTGCAACTACTGAGTTGCTTACACCTTAAACCGGAAGGGGCTTTCTATCGAGGTTTCGTTCTCACGATTCTATCCCCAGAAAGCAAAGTGAGAGTGAGGTCAAGCATTGTCACTCACTCTCAAGGCCATCAGCTGTACTGATCGCCATAAGGATTTCTATACTACCTTAAAAAGTAATAGGGATCCAATTAATATGTAACACACATCCGTTTGAGTCTGTATCCTTTGACATTCTCTTCCTGTGCTATGTATTAATAATAGGGCGGACTTGGTTTTTACGCATCGTCAGACAACAAATCTTGGAAAAGAACAACTTAATTCAATCCATTTTACGAGTGTTGAGTATTGGGAGGTTATGTACATGAAAACAATCATCTTGCCCTTCATTAAGAACTAAGATGTAAGCGGAGTGAAATAACAACCGATACAGTGACAATAAGATATTGTCCTACTGATGCTGAATCGATTGGAATTCTATCCCGGCTGTAGGTAGCTCACGGAATGTCTAGCCACACTGAAGAGACTTGATAAGTCGAAACACGCGTCTGTGGATTACTATATATATATATATATATATATATATATATATATATATAAGTAAAAATAAAAGGAAAGTTAACGTAGTTGCCTGTTGTCAATATTAGCCGGAAAGCGAGTGAGTCTAACCCCTTTTCAGTAGCACTAGACCAGGGAGATTGTTTTTCTTTGTGGTAAAGCGCCACACCTACCGTCGGCTCTCCACTTTACCACACAGATCAGATTACCCAATCACATGCGCTGAGTTGACGGGGACCAGTATCGAATCTGAAACCGGAAAAGATGTCCACAACATGAAGGGAAACAGACACGATTGCCAGCAGATAAGTACTTAGAATAATGGCAGATATCAGCAGATATAAGAAGTAAGTAATAAGAGAATATCCAATGAGGTTGACACGTGAAGAGCGAGTTCGATTCCCACTGGATGCTCCATACTTGTGATTTGTGTCACATCCTACCAGTGACAAACGGGTTGGGTAAATAGTAGTGTAATGGTTAGAAAGTTCGTCTCGCAGATACGTTACTGCTCCAGAGCGAATTCGATTCTCGCTGGATGCCCCATATTTGTGATGTTTTAAGTTATTTCACTTTGCCACGTGAAACAATAATGTAAGCTTAGAATATATGTGGGAGTAAATTCTGCTCTCTTATACTGAAAGTAATGGAGGTGCGTGGTCTAATGGTTAGAGTCGTAGGAAATGGACTCGTCAATGCGAGTTCAATTCTTGGACGAAGCCGTTGGCATTTCACATGGCGCTAATACCCTGGGAAAGGTATGAATCCAATTCTCCCTCCAGCTATGGATAATTAGTAGGGCAGACTGGACTCTTTAACCATGGCTAGGTAACCAGTCTAGGAGAAGGAAAACTCTGAATTCAAACCTGTTAAACTCCGCGTAAGAAATTGACCTTGTGTCGCATCCTGCTCACACGGAGGGGTTGGTAAATATATATATACTGAAAGTAACAGAAGGCGAGTGGTATAATGGTTAGTGTCGTAGGAAATGGACTCATCGTCCTGAGTTCAAGTCTTGGATGAGGCTGTTTGTCTTTCACATAACACTAATACCCTTGGGAAAGGTAGGTATACAACTATTCTTCCTCCAACTATGGTTAAGTAGTAGGACAGACTGGGCCCTTTAATCTTGGCTAGGTTACCAGTCTAGGAGAAGAACAACCATGTGTCACATCCTAATCGTGCAGAGGAGACGGTAAATATAGATAATCAGGCTATCATCTCTAATTAGAAATTCTGTATATTCCTGAGTGAGTTTTGTCAGGGTGACTCAGTGCTATTTCTTTCTTCCTTCATTCTTTCTTTCTTTCTATTTCGCTTTTTGGTCAAACACTATTGAGGATTCCTTATTATTGAGGTCACTTTGATCTTTTTACAAAATCTTATTTACTTAAGCAGCTTGTAAGGATCTGACTCTTAATCTCTAAGACTGGCTGTAGATTAAAAGTGTGTATTATCCTTTCAGCCTTGTGCCGGGATATATAGAAAATTAATCAGCTCAATTCCAGGGGGACATTCATCCAACAAGAAAGCACGCTACCCCCTCATCTAAAGGAATAAGGGGTGATTTTATATTACTCGATACGGAACTGTGCCATTTTTGGAGCTGACCTTCTGAAAGTTTGCTTCTAGCCGAGCCCCCAAATTTATCTGACCTTGTGTCATAATACAGTACTGCGTAGATGATAATTTCATTTTGAGCAACAAGGGGCACAACTCGTGTATTGGTTAACCCAGTAATGATGTAATTGCTAAACGGTTCTATTGACGAAGCAGTGTCCATTTCGTTGTTTTTGTTTATCATTATTTTTTCATTTTAAAAAAAAAAAAATTTTTAATATATACTAGCAAATATATGCACCCTCTGGATGCAAGTATTTAAGTTTTAATATAATAAAATATCATGTTAAATTAGAAAGGCTAATGAAACTGAATAAGAATTCAGATAAAAATATTTGGAACAGAGGGGGTATGATTGAAAAATAGAACAGCTTTGAAACTAACTCTTCCATCATTTTCCCTTACTCCCGTCTTTCATTGGTAAATTTTCCTAATTTAACTATTTAGTTAAAATAGGAAGTAAAGAATAATATTACAGTTATTTCTTCTTGTTAATGGATTTCTTTTAAGATTTAGCCCCGAGATTTTTGCTCATATTCAATAAGATAAAACCAAACAATTAGAAATCAATAATACTAAGCATATATTTATTAAAATCAAATTTTAAATATCAATATGCAGATTAGCCTTCCCATTCACATTGTAAACAGCGATTTTGTTGTATATATAAATACAATTGCATGTTATTAATATGTAGATATGGTCAACAGACTTAATGATGTAAAACAATTTTATTAATAATTGAGGTTTAAATAAATATAAAATCATGGAGAATGTGATTTAAATAACAAAGGGAATTGTGACTTGAATAGTAATATAGTTTCGGTTACAGACAGACAAACCCACAATCTCCATTATAATAATATTTTCTTTTTGAGATTTTTGTCCTGTATTTATCTTGTTAGTTTGTTGCTTTTCTTCCCCTTTCTTTCTTTCTTTATCTATTTCCATCAATTTCTTTCGCTCTTTTTCTTTCTATTTCTGTCTATCTTTCTTTCTTTTCTTTCTTTCTTTCTATTTCTTTCTATTTCTTTTTATCTTTCTTTCTTTTTCTTTTATTTCTATTCTTTCTCATCTTTCTTTCTTTTTCTTTCTTTCTATTTCTCTCTCTCTCTCTCGTTCTTTCTTTTTCTTTCTTTCTATTTCTCTCTCTCGTTCTTTTTCTTTTTCTTTCTTTCTATTTCTCTCTCTCGTTCTTTCTTTTTCTTCTTTCTTTCTTTCTCTCTCTCTTTCTCTCTCTCTCTCTCTCTCTCTCTCTTTTATCTTATTTCTTTTCTCTCTCTCGTTCTTTTTTCCTTTCTTTCTATTTTCTCTCTCGTTCTTTCTTTTTCTTCTTTCTATTTCTCTCTTCTTTTTTTTTTCTTTATTTCTATCTTTTTTCTTTATTTCTATTCTTTTCTTTCTTCTTTCTTCTTCTTTCTTTTTCTTTTCTTTCTATTTCTCTCTATCTTTCTTTTTTTTTCTTTCTTTCTATTTCTCCTCTATCTTTCGTTCTTTTCTCTTATTTCTTTCTTTCTCTCTTCTTTTCTTTCTTTTTCTTTCTTTCTATTTCTTCTCTCTTCTTTCTTTTTCTTTCTCTTTCTTCTTTTCTTTTCTATTTCCTTCTATTCTTTCTCGTCTCTTTCTTTCTATTTCTTCTCTCTCTCGTTTTCTTTTTCTTTCTTTCTATTTCTCTCTCTCGTTCTTTTCTTTCTTCTATTTCTCTCTATTTCTTTCTTTTCTCTCTCTATTTCTTTCTTTCTCTCTCTCTCGTCTATCTTCTTTCTTTTTCTTTCTTTCTATTTCTCTCTCTCTTCTTTTTCTTTCTTTCTTTTTCTTTTTCTTTCTTCTATTTTCTCTCTATCGTTCTTTCTTTCTTTCTTTCTATTTCTTCTTCTATTCTTTTCTTCTCTCTCTATCTTTCTTCTATTCTTTCTTTTTCTTTCTTTCTACTGTCTATTTCTCTCTCTCTGGTTCTTTCTTTTCTTTTCTTTCTCTCTCTCTTTTCTTTTTTTCTTTATTTCTATTCTATCTTATTTCTTTTTCTTCTTTCTATTTCTCTCTATCTTCTTTATTCTTTCTATTTCTGTCTATCTTTCTTTCTTTCCTTCTTCCTTTTTTACTTTCTTTCTATTTCTTTATATTGCTTCCTGTCGTTGGTTTTCTTTCTTTCTATTTCCTTTTCATTCTTTGCATTATTTCTATTGCTTTCTTTCTCATTCTTTCTTTCTATTTCTATTTCTTTTCTCTCTTTAATTCTCTCTATTTCTTTCTTTCTATTTCATTCTGTCATTTTCTCATAGTTCCTGCAACATATAGCTTTGTTTTCTTCCTAGATTTGTCATTTCCTTTTCTAATAACTACGTGTCACTTCCAACGATAATTAGAATGCTTCCCCATTTTTACGTCTCTCAACTTTCGAGATTAATGTCTTTAAAAAGAATTATTTCGTTTAGATTTGACTATGTTCTTTCTTTCTTTTAATCTTTATTTTTTACGGGCACTTTTTTCACTTTTTATTTCTTTACCATTTCTGCTCGTTTTAATTGTTAAACGTCCTTTGCAATACATGTTTGATATATTTCATTTGTATGTGTTGTGTGTTGTCTATTTTACTTTGTTACTCTTAGGATTTTGTCGAATTTTCTTTTATTCATCTATAATTTTGCTTTACTCATTTTGTTTCGCCTAAAAGCAATAACATTCAAGTTTTTCTTTCACTGTCTTCTTTCTTTCTTTCTTTCAGCAGTTTATTCTACTTTTTAAATATTATATAAGTTTCTCCTCCAGCCTCAGTGTAAATATCTCAGTTTCTTAACTTCAATTGAAAAACAGGATTTTTGTTATATCTATCTATTTATTTATTTACCTCCTTTTAGCCTAAGCGTCTTTCTTTTTTTCTGTTATTCTTTCTTTCCTTCAATATTTCATTCTATTTTTAAAATTTCATCTGAATTTCTCTCCCAGCCTAAATGTACATTTCTCAATTTCTTTACTTCAATTAAGAGAAATATATTCTATACGTTTCTTTATTTACCTCATCTAATCCTAAGTTCATCAAGTTTCATTCTTTCGTTTCAACAAGATTTTTTTTTATCTGGCATTGTTACCTGTTTGCTCTTCTTTCTTTTCACATCTTTCTTTTCTCTTTTTTTTCGTTTTCTTTAATAGAGGATGATTTTCTTTATACATTTCCTATCCCTTTTCTTTCCCTCGTGATCTTCTTTTTTTTTTTTTTCATTTAAAAAATCAAATCAAATCATCTCTTAAGATGTTTGCGAATGTAACGTGCAAATTTTAAAATCAACAATTGGGCTTCTTATCCAATTTCTAGTAAAAAAAACCCACATATCTCGGATTCTATCGAATCCTAAATAACCATTTCTCTACAAAAGGCAATCAATTAAAAAAAATCATCATCAAAGAACCCGAGCTCTTTCCATATTTTCGAATACGTTTTTATATGTTTTTAAATAAATGAATTAAAAAAGATGAAATAAGATTAAATAACTACAGGAATTCGCCATTTATTTCGAGAAAGGCAAGATCCAAACGATTTAAAAGCCCTTTCAAAACTTGTTCAATCGATATATTTCAGGGATATGGTATAATTAAAAGGGATTATCGTTAATTATTGAATAGTAATTATTTCATTTAATTCTGTTGCGCCTTTAAATTTTGTCAAAGGACCCGTAATTAAATGGTATTGATCGCAAGTAAAAAAAAAAAAAATAAACTTCCGGCTAGAGTTAAACTCATTTCCCTTATCCCGAGGGTCTGTCTGACCTTGACAACAACTTACAATTTATTAGAGGATAATTTAAATATATAGCGTTGTTAAAATTAGCCATGTTTAGAAACTCTCATAAGTATATGTCCGATAATTTTTTAATTTAATAAGATGTGCTTGTGTGTAATGGTTATCGTCGTAGGAAATGGACTCGGCGATCGGAGTTCAAATCCTGAACGAGACGGCTCCCAATTCACATAGCAAAATGCTCTACCAGAAGCTATGCATTTCATTATTATTCCTTATTGGGCAAGTAGTAAACTAAACTGGGCTGTTGATATATTCTTTCTTAATCCTTGTTAGACTTCGCTTAAGAAATTTAACTAGTGTCATATCCTGCTCGTAGGGACGGGTAGGTAATAAATAGATAAACTCAATAAAATATCAGCATTGATACAGCGACGAGTTGGACAAAATACAATAATTGAGTTTTTTTCCGTCCTCTGATTTAGAAAACAAAATACAATCAATTCGTCTTTTTATTGATTAATGTTATCACAGCGTTGTGTGAAATTGTTTTACGTCGACTGTCTGTTACACTCTCAAAACCTTATTAGTAAATTCTTTTGGATTAAAAGACTAAACTGATTTACAGACACTCGTACTGAAACGTAGATGCACCTCACAGTATATCTTTTATTGTTTTCCTTTCTTTTCTTTTCTTTTTGTCCCTTTTGTTTGTATCTCTATTTCTCTGTTTCGCTATACATTGGTCTCTTTTCATCCATCTATCTGTCTTTGTTGGGACTCGGTTTAGAAATTGGTGTGGAACGCACTTTCAGCTTACCTTTTTTCACTAAAAAGATCTACATATTATTTCTAGAGTTCCTTAATTGTACAATAGTTATCAGAGACTCTACGTCGAGATTTATGGGGTAGGTAATTTTATCTTATCTTTTTTAGTAAACATATCTATATGTTAATACTCGTGTTATCATTTGCAACACCCTCTGGTTAAAAATTAAAACGTCCGAATTCGTTCAAGATGAATGGCAAAAAAGTAAATCCTGATTATCTGGTTTTCCTAAGGTGCCGAATTCGTAACCTAAGTTAAATAAAGAACCATTCCGTTTTTATTATAAAGAAAGAAACGGAAGAAAAAGGAGATGCTACACAGAAAAATATAATAAGAAAGAAAGAGAGTAGAGAAAATATATAGAGTGAGTGTGAGAGCGCAGAAGCGATAACACTAATCTATTTCAATCGAACATGATGAAAGGTGAACAGAAGAAAATTAAAAAAAGTGAGAGAGAGAGAGAGAGAGAGAGAGAGAGAGAGAGAGAGAGAGAGAGAGTTCGGGTTAGCTCAGTCGGTAGAGCGTTCGGCTAGATAACCAGTAGGTTCCTAGTTCGATACCGGCCATCGCCAACTCAGTGTATGAGTATCACAGGGGTATGTGCAGTAAAGTAATGAGTTGATGGGTAGGTGTAGTGCTCCACCTCAGGTGCAAAAAAAAAAAAAACACTCTCCTTGGTTTGGCGCAAGTAAAAAGAGAAAGATTCCCTCGCTGTATGGCTGATACCAATATTAGGGCGTCCCGAGGACTTTACTTACATATTGAAATATTTAGCAATAGATCTTTAGTAAATATATCAAACATGGTAATAATTAAATCACCATACTGTGGTATATCCACAGGTCCAGCTAGTCTAGAAATACTCGTGTTTTGATATCTATTGAAACATGCTTGACTATATTATTTATTATTTGTTTGGTCATTATAAAATGTTCCATATTTATCCCCCCCCCCTCTTTCTCTCATTATATCTATCTGTATATCTATCTATATTGTTCTCTATGTCTATTATGGTATAGTCACGATGAAATCACCGCTTCCCAATGCATCACGGAAGTTAACAAGCAATGAGCCTGTTCAATACTTAATTAGGGGGTCACTTAAGCAACACCAGGTACTGTAATCAACCTGAGTTGGTCGTTTATCAAAATAACTTGATTCTGCATTAATTTTGTTTGTTTTGTTTTACGGCATATCAACCTCAGTGGGTCATTTAATGTCGATAAAGTTTTGAAATAAATCAATTCTTAATGGATAATACAATTTTTTTATAAATACATTTTTCTATTTAACCCATAGATGGGACCCTGACAGGTACTACCACTCCGGGTCAGAGTGGACCAGGGAGCAATGTTGATGAAGGAGTGCTCCACATTCCCCAAACCTCCATAACTGGAACCTCACCATCAGATAGAGTTTAACGTCATTCCCAGGACATGTAGACCCGCAGCCACCGCCTTCTAGCACCCATATGATAAAAAGGGGTTGGGGCTTGCCATAAGGGCAATAGATTTGGGAAAATCATATAGGTGCTAGGGCTTGACTTGACCAGCCGATTGATCGGAGGGGGCCTCTCCGACCGCCCGTCTAGCCTAAGTAAGGACCAAAGTGGAGTATTGCAAGTCGTGGACTGCTCATCCACCTGGATTTTATCCTTAAGCATCACGGTCGCCACCTACGGCCAACAGGTGGCCCCATTGGGGGAGTTTTACCCCTCTGCAGAGGTGCAGTCGGTGCATTCTAACGCCCCACCGACAAGGCGCGATTCTGCATTAAATGAACCGAAAAGAGTTGATATATCGTAAAATAACTTTTGTATATTTTTATATTTTCTGGTCGGTTTCATTGCCCTTCTCCAAGTTTTTCTCTGGATCCCTGGCCGAATATTTTTCTTTTCTCTTCCCCATTATCTGGGTTTCATGATTATCATATCCTCTCTCTCTCTCTTCTCTCTCTCTCTCCCTCTCTCTCTCTCTCTCTCTCTCTCTCTCTCTCTCTCTCCTCTCTCTGACTGACTGACTGTCTATTGTTTCAGATGTCTATTTTTATTTTCTCTGAACAGTTTTATTGTAACTATCTTTTCCATCTTTCTACCTATCTATTTTTCACTGTGTTAACACACACACACCACACACGCCACACACACACACACACACACACTCTCTCTCTCCTCTCTCTCTCTCTCACACACACACACACACACCAAACACACACACACACACGCACACTATTTTTCTCTCTTATTTTAAATGTCTATTTTTCTTTACTCTTTGTCTGTTAGTCTCTATCTCTTTCTATCTTTTCCCCTCTAGCCTCTATCTTTCTACATGCTATATATATTATAACTACTAGCAAGAGAAAACACCCTCCGGGCGTCGTAAAAATTAATTTTTGAAAGACATTGCCTGAGAGGGTGGGAGTTAAAAATTCAATGTCAGAGGGTTTGTATCATAAGTAAGCAAAATTCTCATATTTATTAAAGGGGTAAAAAAATAAAATAATTTGAAATGAAAACTGAGCCCCGTCCCTCTCAAATAAAATGTTGCGTGCATGTAACAATTATTTTGAATATTTTCCACATCACTTTTCCACAAAATCGTAGGTATTTATTTAATTGTAAACTTTTTAGTTAACTTCTTGTTACTGTAAAAAAAAAAAAAAAAAACAAAGGACGAGAGTAAAAAACAATTTTTAAAATTGCTTACTCAAATTGTGTGTGTATAAAGCGACGGTTCTTCCAGGCTGTGGTTGTATCAGTGCTGCTATATGGCTGCACCACCTGGACCCTAACAAAGAGTCTTGAGAATAAGCTAGATGGAAGCTGCACAAGAATGCTGCGCGCAGTCTTGAACAAGTCGTGGAAGCAGCACCCCACGAGGAGACAGCTGTACGGTCACTTGCCCCCCATCTCACAAACTATCCGAGTGAGACGGACAAGGCATGTAAGACATTGCTGGAGAAGCAAGGACGAGCTCATAAGCGACGTTCTCCTGTGGAAGCCAACACATGGACATGCAAGTGTGGGGCATCCAGCAAGGGACCAAATATGCGAGGATACTGGTTGCTCCGCAGAGGACCTCCCAGGTGCAATGAATGATAGGGAAGGTTGGCGAGAGATTGTCAAGGATATCCGTGCTAATTGTGCAACATGATGATGATGATCGCATAAGAATATTGTGACATAAGCTGTGACGTAGAGCTATGACGTAGATTTTGTTACAGACAGAATTACAGACAATCTCCATTATTAATAGATAGGCGTCAATTAGGTTCTCAACACTTGGTTTAGGCAATGCTTAAACAATGTTTCTTTCTTGATCTAACTCTTTCAGTAAGCTGATACAGAAATAAATGTGTTGTTTTTATGGTCATTCCAAATCTTGTTTGACTGTCTTTTGAGTACATTATCAAATTTACATCATCTCTCTCCCCCCTCTCTCTCTCTCTCTCTCTATCTATCTATCTATCTATCTATCTATCCACCTCTCTTTATTCTTTCTTTTTTTGTCTGACTGTTTCGGGTCTGTCTGTCTGTCGTTTTATCTTGAGATGTTTATCACAATTGTTTGGTAAACATCATATCTAGAGTAAAACGTATAAACTCATTAGTTCTTTCTTCACCCTCTCTCCCACTCATATATATATATATATATATATTATATATATATATATATATATATCACGTCTTTTATCTATCTATCTATCTATCTATCTATATGTATATATATATATATATATATATATATATATATATATATATATATATTATGAAAAACAGTGACTGTGTGACTATACATATATATATATATATATATATATATATATATATATATATAATCACAGAAACCGTTTTTCTTTTTCGAATTATCACGTCTCTTCAGTGTGACTTGATATTTGTAAGCTACCACCAGCCGGGATGGAAAACCTGATCATTTTCATCAGTCAGGTTGCTAAAACCACTCGCTCACCAGTCACACACACACACCACACACACACACATACACACACACGCACACACACACACACACACACACATATATATATATATATATAGCAATCTAACTGATCATATATATATGTATATATATATATCCAGAAAGTGACACAAGGTCAATTTCTTAAGCGGAATTTAACATGTCTGAATTCAGAGGTTGCGTGCTCCTAAACTGATTTCATGACCAAAGTTAAAGAGCCCAGTCAGCCCCACTATTTACCCATAGCTGCACACAGAATATTCGGTTTCTTACCTTTGCCAACAGCATTGTCCATGATTTGAGCTATTCTCGCCGTGTCCATTTCCTACAACCGTAACACCACGCGCCTCCATTTTAGGGAAATACTCAATGAAACGAAAAAGAAAAGAAAAACAAAGATGAAAGAAAGAACCTATTGATTTAGTCGGTTAGAAAAAGAAAAAGGAAACCAAAATCAGGATATTACATATAGAAAAGTGGTTAATACACACATTTATACCCAATCCGGGTTAGCTCAGTCGTTAGAGCGTTCGGCTAGAAACCGCAAGTTTCCTAGTTCGATACCGGCCCTCGCCAACTCAGCGTATGAGTAGCACAAGGATCTGTGCAGTAAAGTAAAGGGCTGATGGTAGGTGTGGCGCTCCACCTCAAGACGTTTAGTTAGGGTCCAGGTGGTGCAGCCATATAACAGCACCGACACAACCACAGCCTGGAAGAACTGTCGCTTCAGCCTGTTAGGGAGATCGGACCTCCATATGACCATAGTATGATGATTTAATTATTACGTTTAATATGTTTACTTCCGAGCTATTGTAAATAGCAGGACCCGGAGAATTTCCAAGAGACAAAACAAAAATCAAGAACTATTTAAGCTAGAAATGAGGCTTTCCAATTTGATTACATATAAATCCAACTGTTGCCTTTGCAAGAACTACAAAAATAAAAGTCACAAAAACATGACACGTTAAAAAAAAAGGTTGGGCTGGAAATTCACCTGGCGCTGGCTTGTTAAAACAAAGCGTAAATTAGGACACAAGACTTCAATACTTAAACCGGATTAAGGAAAACGAATCAGTGACAGGGGTTATCTACCCAAGTTTCACCGAAAAAGATCTTCAGGGTAATTCTGATGGAATGATGCTGTCAGAATTCAGATCCATCTAGGTAAAACCCGGATATTTAACTTCTCTCACTGATTCGATATATATATATATATATATATATATATATTAAACAGATAATAAAGGAAAGAAAGTGCTGAATGGATAGAATAGGATTATTTTATCTTATTTAACTACACGTGTTTCGGTCAGGAGTTTATCTATCTTTACATGTATTCTATCAATTATTATTTTAAATACAAAATGAAATAAGATAACAATAATAGAAACTCCTGACCGAAACACGTGTCAGTTAAATAAATTAAAATAATCCTATTTTATCCATTCAAAACTTTCTTTCCTTTATTTTTCTTTTCAACATATCGTCGGATTCGCTTCCATTGTCAACTTATATATAGAGAATAAACTAGATGGGAGCTGCACAAGAATGCTGTGGGTGATCCTGAACAAGACATGGAAACAACACCCTACGAGAAAACGGCTGTACGGCCACCTGCCACATATCACACAAACCATGCGAGTAAGACGGACAAGACAAGACACTGCTGGAGAAGCAAGGACTAACTCATAAGCGACTCCTCCTGTGGAAGCCAGCACATGAACAATCCAGAGTGGGCCGACCAGCAAAAACGTACATTGATCAGCTCTGTGCGGATGCGGCATGCTGCATAGAGGACCCCGAGAATAATGAGCGATAGGGCGATGGAGAGAGATTGTCATGGATATCCGCACTGAAAGCGTGACTGATGATATATATATATATATATATATATATATATATATATATATATATACTATAGTGCTGCCCATTAATGAGAATCTTAATAAACATCTTTTCCGGACGGTTTTTGCTTCTCGCCGTCATATTATCCTCTTAGTTGTTGTGTGTATCTTGTTCCGTCTATTTAAGTAAACAGAAAACATCCGATTACTAAGCACAATTTTTACTCATATGTCGTCACTATGTTGGGTATCAGGAGACCACATCTCATGCAATAGATTTAGGTTTTGCGTCAGTTATTCTATATTTGGTTGATGTTTAGTCTTTTCTTACTTAAGTCAGTAACCGAATTTATTTTCTTTGGCAAACTTTTCTTTAGCTGATTTTTTCACACAATTTGCATAATATTACCGTTCCACAAACTATCACCCTCTGCACATATATATATATATATATATATATATATATATATGTGTGTGTGTGTGTGTGTGTGTGTGTGTGTGTGTGAAAATAAAATGGAAATTAATCCGACAGTATGAATAAGATATAATGAAAAAAACAAACGATGTTTACAACTGAAATAGGCTCATCAGAAGAGAAAGTGTGTGCAAACCGTTTCGGGGCCAAATCTCTTAATATATATATATATATATATATATATATATATATATATATATATATAATATAATATAATATAATAAGATAAATATATAAAGGTTTTACATATCTATTTATTAGGTGACAAAGGAACAATCACAACCATATTGGTTTCATGCGATGCAATCATCAGGTGAAGATGTTTCAAATGTAAGGAAAATCGAAAAAAATTACAAAAAAATTCAATAGACATGGGATGCGTATGATTGGATAAAATTATGTGTGTATGTATGTGAAGGTGGATTGAATGTGTGAGAGTGTTTATGGACTGCATAAAGGTTGCGTACGCGTAGTAACTGGTCACACACATAATACGTTGATCTGTGAGTGTGTGGTATTTTAATAGCGCTTACATGCGAGCGCTTGTGCCTGTGCATGTATGTGTGTGTGTATGTTTTTTTTCTGTCGGATGTGTAGGCTATGTATGTTGTATATAGCTGGGTTGTGTTAGTTGAGGAGTGCGGATGAATAATATTAACTATAAGATTGCAAGTGTTGTATATTATGGGCGGGTGGGGGTGGCTAATACGATGTGTAGCGATGTCAATCGGACGTTGCTGCACGCGGTTACACATAGACACGACATAGGCATGCATACTAAACAATATTCATACATACCGATATGCACACACATGTCACTATGTGTGCTGGATTAGCCCTACATATACATATTGAAGTGCATACGCATACTACTATGGGCCCCACGAGCACATATATACGCACATACGCACACACACACACACACACACACACACACACATACATATATATATATATATATATAAATGGGCTCTCTCGTCGATTTTCGACGCATGAGTGTTCATCTAGTGAACAACCAACACAGTGATTTGTTTATAGTGTTGAAGGCTTGTGTAGGACCATTCCACACTTTTTGGCACAGTCGATAGGAAAGAATTGGTGCATCAAGGAATGCCACGAACCCAATCAACGACTGACCTCAGGAATTTTGAATTCAGAGTTATCCCTCTCCTAGACTGGTTACCTACCCAAGGTTAAAGAGCCCAGCCTGCCCTACTATTTAACCCATCACTGGGGGGAGAATATATGGACTCATACCTTTCCCAAGGGTATTAGCGCTATGTGAAATGCCAACAACTTCGTCTAGGAACTGAACTCGAACCGACGAGTCCATTTCCACGACTGTAATCAGTAGGCCACGCGCCTCCACACACACACACACACACACACACACACACACATATATATATATATATATATATATATATATATATATATAATATATAAGTGTGAGATGGTCACTGTTTCAGCTTTTGCTGGAATGGCGTACCAAAGGCAGTATTATTGGTAGAGTGCTCAATATAAAATAGAGCTGTTATATAATATAATAAAATAAATATACAAAGGTTTTACATATCTATTTATTTGGTGACAAAGGAACATTCACGACCATATTGGTTTCATGCGATGCAATCATCAGGTGAAGATGTTTCAAAAGGAAAATCGAAAAATTTCAAAAAATTCAGAAAATTCAATAGACATGGGATGTGTATGATTGGATAAAATGATATGTGTATGTATATAGTGGTAATTTGAATGTATGAGAGTGTTTATGGACAGCATAAAGGTTGTGTACGCGGGGTAACTGGTCACACACATAATACATTGTTCTGTGAATGTGTGACATTTGTTCAATGCTGACGTGCGAGCGTTTGTGTTTGCGTGTGTATGTGTGTGTGGGTGTGTATGTTTTTTTTTCATGTCTGGATGTGAGCGGAGTGTGTTGTGATGCGGGGAAGGAGGGGATGTATATTGTCGGGTCGAGTTAATTGAGGGTGGGGTGGGTGAATAATATTAACTAAGATTACAAATGTTGTATATTATGGGCGGGGTGGGGGGCTATAGAACGACGGGACTGGCTAAATGTTGCAAGTATACATGCGAATACGCACGAGGTCGTGGTGTCAAACAAACATGCTTGCACGTGGGCACACATACACACAACATAGGAAGACGTGCCTGCGTAAGTGCATATGTCTATGCGTGCGTAAGATGGATGCGTAATAGAGAAAGCTTGTGTTTAGCAATCATGGGTTTTCTGTTTCATTTGGTTTGATAATTGCATAAACGAGAAGCAGCTGACAAGTTGACACTAACTTTGATATATTCGCTCAATCACTGATACTGAGCAATATCTATATATTAACACCCGAGTTCGTTAATTGTACGACCGTAATCATCTTAGAATACCCTCTGGTTAAAATTGAGACCGTCCAAATCAAGGTGAAATGCAAAAAGGTAAATCCTGATTATCTGGTGTTGCATATACTCTGAATGCTTATTTCTTATGAGTGTAATTACCTTTGTCAAATAATTGACCATTCCGTTTTTATTTTAACGAAAGACCCTCTACTTAAAAATGAGACCGCCCAAATCGCCCAAAATAAAACTTTAAAATGTAAATCCTGATTATCTGGTGTTGCCTATGCACCGAATTGTCTTCATCCCTGCTAAATTATGGACTATTCACCCTTTTATTGGGAAGAAAGAAAGGTAAGAAAAAGATATGTTTCACAGAAAAATATAATTAGAAAGAAAGAGTAGAGGAAAGATAGAGAGTGGGGGTGAGCCCGCGGATGAGATAACGCTATTCTGTTTCACTCGAATGGAATGATCAGAAGGAAAAAGATAGAGAGAGTTAAATAAAGATTTTTACACATTTTACCTATTCAACTTTTTAAAAATAACTCTTAAGTAAACATATCAAACTTTGTAATAATCAAAGTATCATACTGTGTTATATCCACAGGTCCTGCTAGTTATTTAATAATTACGCTTAAACGTCATTTCGTAAACTGATAAACGAACACGTGTTTATTTTTTTTGTCTTCATCTTGAGGAATAATATAAGTATCAATGTATTATTTTCTTTGGATAAAATGATTTCAAGTAATTCTTCTTCAAATGGTGTCTCAAGCAATATGATTTTTCTAACATCTCTTTGAAGTGACGTCTTTGTTATCTTATTGGAAACCTTGCCAGACGTATTGTTATTTGGACTTTGAATTTGAAGGAATGGAAAAAGAAACTCTATCGAGGGAGTGCTGGTTTGCGCATCTCATCATCGGCTTTGTTTTCATTTCATTTCTTTTTTAATGTGTCACTCAAATTAAGAGTCTGTTTTCTTTAATTATTCTAAACTCCAGGATCGGCATACGAATCTTTCGTATGAAAAATGAAACAACAACAAAAAAAGAGTAAAGATAAATAAATGAAATTATAAAAAGTTATCTCCTTCCCATTAATAATTAGGAACATTTTAGTCTACGCTTCTAGCTGTTTATTATTTTCAAGTCTTGATCGAATGAGAGGTTTGCATTTTTATCGTTTCTTTACTTGCTTTTTTTGATCATCGGAATTTTTTTTTAGCAAAAGATTAAAAAAGCAAAGAAAAAAGAATGAAGGCAAAATGAAAAAGAAGAAGAAGAAAAAAGAAGAAAAAAAAAACAATAGAAAATAAGAAAACAAACAGAAAGAAAAAGAAAAGGAAAAGGGAACAAAAACGGATAAAAAAAAGTGTTAAGTTTTTAAATGCCATCCTTGGCCATTTGAAAAGGGCTTGAAGTAAGTCCTGAATTATGGAATCCTTTGGTAAGCGAATAAGTCCTATCCTGCGTATTGGTAAAGGTCCGGTGATTTAATCCTATGTCCGTCGTCCACGAAAGGCAAAGTAGTTATGGCCAGTACTGTCGGTTTAAGTATTATATCCGCAGCAGAATACTACCAGCGATTGGCCAAGAGTTTGATCACATGGTTCTCGCCGAGTCTATAAGTAGGAGTGGACGTCTAGCACACACCTTATATACTCAAAAAATCTCAACAAAAAGAAACAATAAAAAAAGAAAATAAGTAAAGAAAAAAAACATTAGAAAAAAGAAATGAAAAAGAAATGAAAAAGAAAATGAAGAAAAACATAACAAACAAGAAAAAATGGAAAATAAGAAAAACGAAATAAATAAATAAAAGAAATAAAAAAGAACAAAAAAGAAAAATGGGGAAAAAGAACCAAAACAAAAACGCAATAGAACCAAGGAAAAATACACAAGAAAAAAGAAAAAAAGAAAAGTAAGAAAAAAAGACAAAAAGATAAAAGAAGAAAAACAAAACAAAAAAGAAACAAGAAAAAAAAGATAAAATAATATCAAGAAAATAAAAACCACAAACGACAAAAAAGACAATAGTTTAAAAAATGTTATTTAAAACTCTGTAAAATACAGTCGAAAATATGGTAATCAACGTAAATCTTATGAACTGGTGTAAGAAGAAATAAATAATTTAATAAATAATAGTCGGATTTTCCCCGACGGCAAACAAAAATTTTCTCTAGAAAACTCTGCATAGGATAAGATATACGTATGTACTTACCCAAAGATACTGACACGAACAGGATGTGACACAAAGTGAATTTTAATCTGGTGTTTAAATTTAGAGGTTTCCTTCTGCTAGATTGATTGCTGTGAATACTAAAGTTTCCGGCCTGACAACATTTGTCTTATCAATTTACTGTGTTCATATAACTGTCTTATTTATTAATATTCAGCAAATTCACCTGTGCCACTGACTGTATGCGAGAGCTGGTTGAATAAAGAGTTTTCTCTCATAGACTGGTTATCTTATGAAGACTAAAGAACCTAATCTGTCCTACTATTTACCTATAGCTCGGAGGGGGGGGCAGCAGGGATGAATCAATGCCTTTTTCAAGAGCAGGATAAAACGCAAAGACAATCAACATAATAACACTCCGGGTCAGAGTGGATTTGGGATTAATGGTGAGCGGAGTAAAGGTATTTCAATTTCCTAAGAGCTCCAGAATTGGAACTTCACCATCAGATAGAGTTTAACATCATACCCAGGACTCCAAGACCCTCAACACCACATTCTAGTACATATATGATAAAAAAGTGGATGTGGTAATTGCATTTCACTTTGCGCTAATACCCTTGGGAAATGTATGAATCCTACTCTCCCTCCAGCTATGGATAAATAGTAGGGCAGACTGGGCTCTTTAACCTGGGTTAGGCAACCGGTATAAGAGAAGGAAAACTCTGAATTAAAACCTGTTAAACTCCGCTTAAGAAATTGACCTTGTGTCACATCCTGCTCGTGCGGAGGGGTTGGTATATATATATATATATATATATATATATATATATATATATATATATATGATAAAAAAGGGTTGGAGCATGCCATAAGGGTAATAGGATTGGGTAAATAATAGTGCTAGGGCGTAACATGGCCAGCCGATTGATCGGGGGGGGGCTCTCCAACTACCTATCCAGCCTGAGTAAGGGCCAAAGTAGAGTTTGCATGGGCTGCTCAGGCACCAGGCTTCCGTCATTAAGTATCATGGGGCGCTAAACACGGCCAACAGGTGGTCCCATTTGGGGATTTTACCTCACTTCGGAGACGGGGTCAGTGTTTAATAAAGCCCCACCGACAGGGCTGTATCCATTTTAAAGACAATAACCATTACACAATCAACGCCACATCAAAACTGACCAATATTAATCTATTCACTTTATTTCTTTGTTGTTAAATCCTCAGGCTTAGACCATTGTAATCTCAGCCTGTGTTCATATAACTGTCTTATTTATTAATATTCAGCAAATTCAGCTGGGCGTGGAGAGAAGAGATGGATTCATGACTTTCCGGGAAGTATTGTCACAAAGTTATCATAAATAGACTCGTTCCGGATTTGAATTGTGGTCGAAATGTAGAACAGGTTGATATATACGTATCAGCCAACGAAACAGTATATGTATTTGTTATAGGTGATATACCCTATAAGACTAATGGAATGCGCCGACAGGTTACTATAAGTAACACGGATAATTGTGGCTTAGCAGTAAGCCAATGCGAGTATGCCAATAACTCTGTTCGTCGGACGTAATTTCCACATCTCTCTATTGTATTTGTCTACTTTCTGTTAATACATTTTTCTACATTTGTTACTCGTCGTTTTGTTCTTATTTGACCCCTTAAAACCTCACAACAGTATTTCAAGTAGATTTTCCCGAGGACGGTTGAAATGTGAATATAGCCATGCATAGCACCGTACGTGTAATTCAACTATTAACGTTTACAGTAGGTATTTATCCAACCTGTTCGCCAGGGATATGATGTGACACAAGGTTGAAATAATGGGGAATCAACCAAGGATTGATCTCGCTATTCAGTTGCGATTGATCTACCAGACTAGCTTGCTAACAATTACATTACGATTGGATGCTTATTAACGCTCACAGAATGGTACTAAGAATTCACCTATAATTTCATACAACAATGAAATAAAATATATGATTTTAAGCATTTTTAATTAGTAATTTTTAGGGGAATGATAAACTGAGACACTTTATAGTTATCCACACTCTGAATTGAAATATTTAAATATGTCTCATTGATAATTTCTAAATATCCGTTCATTCTTAAATTGTTCACTAAATTTCTGACCACCCTGTCGGTTGGGCACCTCTGCAGAGGGGTAAGACTCCCCCAATGGGGCCACATGTTGGCCGTGGGTGGCGACCCGTGATGCTTAAGGATAGAGCCCAGGTGGATGAGCAGTTCATGACATGCAATACTCCACTTTGGCCCTATCTTGGGCTAAACGATCGGTCGGAGAGGCCCCCTCCGATCAATCGGCTGGTCAAGTCAAGCCTTAGCACCTATATGATTTTCCCAACCCTATTGCCCTTATGGCAACCCCCTACCCCCTTTTTATCATATGGGTGCTAGAAGGCGGTGGCTGCGGGTCTACATGTCCTGAGAATGACGTTAAACTCTATCTGATGGTGAGGTTCCAGTTTTGGAGGTTTGGGGAATGTGGAGCACCCCTTCATCACCATTGATCCCTGGTCCACTCAGACCCGGAGTGGTAGTACCTGTTAGGGACCCATCTATGGGTTAAATAGAAAAATGTATTTATAAAAAAATTGTATTATCCATTAAGAATTGATTTATTTCAAACTTTCTCGGCATTAAATGACCCACTGAGGTTGATATGCCGTAAAACAAAACAAACCAAACCAAACCTAAATTTCTGAGCGAATTATTTCTTGTTATATCCTTTTTTTATGAATGAAAATATACAATTATGTGGTTTTACTACCAGAAAGATCCAGCACAGTGTGGATTTTCAGCTAGTTTTGCATTTGGATGAGATTTTTTTGTAAGTTGATCTATAATATTTCTCTCAATTTTTGAGATGAGGTTTGATAATTAGTATTATTAGGACTATTGCTCCCATCTTTATTGTTATCTGTACAACGTTTTAGCCGATGTGCCCCCCGGACCTCTTCATGTATTTCTTGTCGGACTCGGGAGCCTTCTCAAACTCGGGAACCTTCTTTTCGAACTCGCGAACCTTATTGTCGTAATTCACAGTTCAGTGATAACTCCCGATTACGACAAGAAGGTTCCCGAGTTTGAAAAAAAGGTTTCCTAGTTTGGGAAAGCGCCCGAGTCCAAAAGAAGGCCGGAGGTCACATCGGTCGAAACGTTGTACAGATAACGATAAAGATAAGGACAATAGTTCGAATAATCCTAATGATACTAGTTGATCTATAATATTTAATATAATAATATATAATAATAAAGGGTCGGATAATCTCAGTCGGTGGAGTATTTGGATAGAAACCACAAGGTTCCTAGTTCGATACCGGCTCTCGCCGACTCAGCCTATGAGTAGCGCAGGGATTTGCGCGGTAAAGGAAGGAGCTGACGGTAGGTGTGGCGCTCCACCTCAGACGCAAAAATAATTTCCTTGGTCTAGCGCTAGTGAAAAGGGATTTTCACGCTGATTGGCTGATACCGACTCTAAGGCCACCCCGACGACTTTACTTTATAATATTTCAATATCCAGACTCATAGTCAACATTCACCGAGAAGAATGTATTATGCATACGAAACAATTTGCACTTCAAGAAACAATACTTTCCTCTATGCAATTAACAAAGAAATCTTTACATTTACTTTTTCCCGCTAAAATCATTATCTATGAGTTTATGATAACTTTGAACAAAAGCTGCCTAATATTTATGCCGTTTGGTCTAATGAATTCTTAGTTTTCATAAGAATCTCTTGCTTGTTAATAGTTTAGAATTTCTATCTGTTCAAGGATGCAAATAATGTAATGAAAGAAAAATGTGAGCTGATCTAATTGAAACATTTAAAAATAATTAATGACCTTTTTAATTATCGTTGAAATCTTTCTAATATTTTTCTTCCAACTAGAAATATACTGTCAATGGCAGATTTTAATAACAATGTTTATAAACCAATTGGATATGTTTCGTAACTATCAGGACCTGTGGATATACCACAATATCCTATTATAATGGAGATTGTGTGTTTTTCTGTCTGTAACCGAAACTAAATCACTACTCAAGTCACAATTCCCTTAGTTATTGACGTCACATTCACCATGAATTTATTTTAATTTTAACCTAAATTATTAATAAAATTGTTTTACATTATTAATACTGTTAACCATATCTACATATTAATAACATGCTATTATATTTATATATACAACAAAATAGCGGTTCACAGTGTGAACGGGAAGGCTAATTTGCATATTGATATTTAAAATGTGATTTTAATAAATATGTGCTTAGTATTATTGATTTCTAATTGTTTGGTTTTATTTTGATGAATATAAACAAAAATCTATTCAATTAATCTTAAAAGAAATCCATTAACAAGAAAAAATAGCTGACATTTTATTCTTTACTTCCTATTTTAACTAAATACTTAAATTAGAAAAAATAACAATGAAAGACGGGAGTGATGGAAGAGTAAGTTTTAGTTGTTCTATTTTTCGATTATACTCCCTCTGTTTCAAATCTTTTTATCTGCATTCTGATTTAGTTTCATTAGCCTTTCTAATTTAATACGATATTCTATTACATTAAGACTTAAATACTTGCACCCGGAGGGTGCATATATTTGCTAGTGGTAATAATTTAATTATTACAATGTTTGAAATGTTTACTTAAGAGCTATTATAAATGGTTCAATATGTAAAAAGTATAATAATCTTGATTTAAATCTGCCCCACTCTTTCTTTACATCTTTTCATTGCGTTAGATTGAAGCAGATTAGTGTTATCGCTTCGGTGTGCTCGCCATCTCTCTCTATCTTTCCCCTGCTCTCTTTATATCTTGTTGTATTTTTTCTGTGTAACATGTACTTTTTTTCCATTTTTTTTATAATAACAACGGAATGGTCCATTATTTAACTGAGGTGGTGATATAAGAAATAAGAATTCGTCGGATAAGCAACACCAGATAATCAGGATTTACAATTTTGCATTTAACGATTTGGACGAGTTCATTTTTAACCAGAGGGTTTTGCAAATTGATAACGGTCGCACTTTTAAGGAACACGAGTATCAATATATAGATAGATGATTATATTTTGGAACGAATTGCTTTATCCAATCAAAAACGGGGATAGTGTAGAAAATAAAGACTGAATTGGCAGATTTAAAAAATAATGGTGAGAAAAATTAAGATGATAATTCTAAAGAATATCGAATTACTTACCAAACTCTGATTTCCATATAGACATTATATCAAAATTGCATGTTTGGTGCAAAGATTATCTTATTTTATTTTATTATATTTATGTTATGTTATTTTTTAAAGTTAATGTGAGAAGATAGTAAAAAGGATAGATGCCCAAGGAGGCATAACAAATAAATCAAATGAAAATAATGCACATAAAATTATGACGTCTTTCTTAGCCCATAGCTGGAGAGATGAGGATGTTCATACGTTTGCCAAGTTTATTAGTCAGAAAGAGAACGCAATAGCTTAACTGGAGTTTTAACTCGCTTTCTACAATGTCGCACTTAAGCATGTTAGCCACTACGCCATGTAGACACCGCCAAGAAGAAGAAGAAAAACGAAGAAGGAAAATAAATATAAGAAAACAGCCAAAAGACAAAAAATAATAGTAAGCAAGAAGAAGAGAAGAAGAAGAAGAAGAAGAGAAGAAAGAAGAAGAAGAAGAAAGAAGAAGAAGAAGAAGAAGAAGAGAAGAAGAAGAAGAAGAAGAAGAAGAAGAAGAAGAAGAAAGAAGAAGAAGAAATACAGTGATAGAAGAAGAAGAAGAAGAAGAAGAAAAGAAGAAAAAGAAGAAGAAGAAGAAGAAGAAGAAAGAAGAAAGAAGAAGAAGAAGAGAAGAAGAAGAAGAAGAAGAAGAAGAAGAAGAAGAAGAAGAAGAAGAAGAAGAAGAAGAAGAAGAAGAAGAAGAAGAAGAAGAGAAGAAGAAGAAGAAGAAGAAGAAGAGAAGAAGAAGAAGAAGAAGAAGAAGAAGAAGAAGAAGAAGAAGAGAAGAAAGAAGAAGAAAAGAAGAAGAAGAAAAGAAGAAGAAGAGAAGAAGAAGAAGAAGAAAATACAGTGATAGAAGAAGAAGAGAAGAAGAAGAAGAAGAAGAAGAAGAAGAAGAAGAAGATTGAGAATGAAATAAAGTGGAAGAAGAAGAAGAAGAAGAAGAAGAAGAAGAGAAGAAGAAGAAGAAGAAGAAGAAGAAGAAGAAGAAGAGTTTAAAAGTAAATAACGATTAAATATACAGCAGGTTTTTAAAAAATGTATTTTTCATTTAGAGTTATTTCATTCTAATAGAAAACACGGTATTGTAAGATAAAAAATATTAAAAAATAGTGAATAAAAAATATCAGTTTTGTTTCTTTATTTGTAGCGTAGAATATAGTTGCCTATTTTGTTCATCGAGGAACGAACGTGTGGGTCGACGCCAATTCAGATCCCTGTCAGTTGGGGTCCTGTTAGAGATGAGTTGAAATGTGCTGGAAGGATCGTGCTGGTTGCAACCCATGAATGACGCCTGACACATCAACCTGGTTGAGATTCTTTTCTTTTTATTTACAGTTTACACTCGGTTTTCCTTATCGCAAGGTTCACTGTTGGGGTTAGACAATCGGGTTAGGGCAAGGGCTAGGTTTAGAGTAGGGTTGGAACTGGGGCTGGCGCTGATGCTGGGACTGAATCTAAGGTTGGAGGTGGGATCATACCCTTTCAAGATATGTTGCAAAATATTATCAGATGCTTCTCAGTATGTGAGAGCATCTTGTATCTTCCACATGAATTCATTCAAGGGTGAATTCAAACATTGTACAGGGAACACTGACTTATTATTTTTGTATATAATTTTCGTTTACGAAATGACACATGCTAAGATTGTAACCTTTTTGTACAATAACGTCTTTCATATTTTTCCCTCTCTATTTTTCCTTGTGGTCTCTTATCCTTCCTTTATTTAATAAGATCCTTATATCATATGCAGGGCCGTTTAGCCCAGTCAGTTGGGCACCCGCATAGGAATCGCTAGGTTCCTGGTTCGATACCGGTCTCCGCCAAAAACTCATGAATGGCACAGATTGTGTTATCTGATCTGTACGGTAAAGTGGGGAGCAAATTTAGGTAGGTAGTGCAGTGCTCTACATCAACAAAAACAATCTCTCTCTTCTAGCGCTCGCAAAAAGGGGGTAGACTCCCTCGCTGTCTGATTGATCCCGACAAAAGCCCACTCCGCCAACTTTACTTCTTTATATATCATATGCTTCTTCGGTTTATTTTTTAATTAATATTTCCTTTTCCTTCAATATGTCCAATATTGATTTTACTTTTCAAAATTGACTTTTTCTCATCTTATTTTTGATATTTATTTACTATCAGAACCTGTAGATATGTAACAGTATGATAAACGAAATGGCCCATTATTTGCATTTGGTACATAAACAGTGACCTTAAAATTAGTTTTTTTTTTTTTTTTGTTTTTTTTTAATTCAAAATCAGAATTTAATTTGTCTAACTCAGTAATGAAATATTGTTAAAGCCAAATATGAAATTAAAAGTTTACCTATAATTTTTTTTTCTAAAGGGTGTCCCATCATGGTGTAACGTTTAGCAAATTAGCCTCGCAGATTCATTACTACTGAATAGCAATGACCTTGAGTGGCAAACAGCGGGGGTGGTGGTGGTAAATACCTCCTCTTTTTAAAAAGTTACTTTCAATAATTCTGATAAGAGTCATTCCAAAAACCATTTAGATTAATCATGTAATCTTATTATAATGGAGATTGTGTGTTTTTCTGTCTGTAACCGAAACTATATTACTACTCAAGTCACAATTTCCTTAGTTATTAACGACACATTCTCCATGATTCTATTTCTATTTAAACCTCAATTAATAATAATACTGTTTGACATTATTAATACTGTTGGCCTTACCTAAATACTAATAACATGCAATTGTATATTTATATATACAACACAATACCAGTTTTCAGTGTAAACGTAAAGCTAATTTGCATATTGATATTAAAAAAAACTGATTTTATAAAAATGTGCTTGGTATTATTGATTTCTAATTGTTTGGTTTTATTTTAATGAATATGAGTAAAAATCTCTTCAATAAATCCTAAAGAAATTCATTAACAAGAAGAAATAACTGTAATTTTATTCTTTACTTCCTATTTTAACTAAATAGTTAAATTAGGAAAAATTTAGCATTGAAAAACGGAAGTGATGAAAGAGTAAGTTTCAGTTGTTCTATTTTCCGATTATACCCCCTCCGTTTCAAATCTTTTTATTTGAATTCCTAATTAGTTTCATTAGCCTTTCTGATTTAATCTAATATTTTATTACATTTAAACTTAAATACTTGCACCCGGAGGGTGCATATATTTGCTAGTTCTTTTAAAGAATGTTGGAGAATAAATCAGTTGAAACAATTTATCAGAAAAACAAAGAAAATAAATTTGATAGTAAGCCACTAATAAGAATTATAAGAGTTTGATAGTCTAGGTTAAAAATGCGGTAAAGATAACCCAAGGACAAAATTCATTTGACCTTATTTTTCAAATGCAAGTATCAATGGGGAACAAAAAAAGTTTTAGTAAACAGGCCAGGCTTAAACTGATTTAAATAACTGAGATCATCTTAATGATGAATCTTTCCTTATGATTTTTTTTTTAATCAGAAAGTTAAATAGAAACAGAATCATTTACTAATCCAATTGATACAAGAAATAACTTCCTTGTTATGCAAATACAGTGGTTCAGCAACACCAGATTATCAGGATTTACATCTTTGCATTTCATCTTGGATGATTTGGACGGTCTCACATTTAACCAGAGGGTGTTGAAAGATGATAACGGCTGGAAGATTAAAGAACAAGTTTTTAATATATAGATATATAGTCTCGTGTTGATATACTTTTGTCGTCACACAATATGTATTATGCTGGATAAATGTTTATGGTTTTCATTCAAATATAATAAGAATCAAATGATAGAACTAATATTATTCTTTATTGTCAACCCCTTTTTTATTCCTTTCCTTCAGTCTATTTCTTTCATTCATTTTTTTTCTTTCTTTCAATTATATACTTTATTCTATTTCTTTAATTAATTAATTCTAGCAACTTTGGGATTTTGAAAAAAATCTTTCACTATTTATCTGTCTATCGGTTTCTTTACTTAATCAGTTCTTTCTTTCTTTCTTTTCTTCTTTCTTTGATCACTTCTCGCCCTCTTCTATTCTAAAGTTATACCTTACCTTTCTTCCTTTAATTAATTCTTTCATTCTGACTTTCTTTCTTTGTTAATTTCTGGGAATTTTGTAAATATTTAACTATCTGTCTATTGTTCTTTCATTACTTAATAACTTCTCTCGTTCTTTTCCTTCCATTCTTTCATTCTTTCTATCATTCATTCATTCATTAATTTATTCCTTTCTATCATTCATTCATTCATTCATTCTTTCTTTCTTTCTTTAATCCCTTCTACCTCACTTTATTTTCAAGTTGCTCACGTTCTTTCTTTCTTTCTTCTCTTTCTTTCTTTCTTTCTTTCTTTAATCCCTTCTATCTCCCTTTATTTTCAAGTTGTTCACGTTATTCTTTCTTTCTTCTTTCTTTCTTTAATCCTTCTACCTCGCTTCTATTTTTAAGTGTTCACGTTTTCTTTCTTTCTTTCTTTCTTTCTTTAATCCTTCTACCTCGCTTTATTTTCAAGTTGTTCACGTTATTTTCTTTCTTTCTTTCTTTCTTTAATCCCTTCTACCTCGCTTCTATTTTCAAGTTGCTCACGTTATTCTTCTTTCTTTCTTTCTTCTTTAATCCCTTTACCTCGCTTCTTTTTAAGTTGTTCACGTTATTCTCTTTCTTTCTTCTTTAATCCCTTCTACCTCGCTTCTATTTTAAGTTGTTCACGTTATTCTTTCTTTCTTTAATCCTTCTACCTCGCTTCTATTTTTAAGTTGTTTCACGTTTTCTTTCTTTCTTTCTTTCTTTAATCCCTTCTACCTCGCTCTCTACTATTTTTAAGTTGTTCACGTTCTTTCTTTCTTTCTTTCTTTAATCCCTTCTACCTCGCTTCTATTTTTAAGTTGTTACGTTATTCTTTCTTTCTTTAATCTTCTACGCTTCTATTTTTAAGTTGTCACGTTATTCTTTCTTTCTTTAATCCTTCTACCTCGCTTCTATTTTTAAGTTGTTCACGTTATTCTTTCTTTCTTTCTTTCTTAATCCCTTCTACCTCGCTTCTATTTTTAAGTTGTTATTCTTTCTTTCTTTAATCCCTTCTACCTTCTCACGTTATTCTTTCTTTCTTTTAATCCCTTCTACCTCGCTTCTATTTTAAGTTGCACGTTATTCTTTCTTTCTTTCTTAATCCCTTCTACCTCGCTCTATTTTTAAGTTGTTTACGAATTCTTTCTTCTTTAATCCCTTCTACCTCGCTTCTATTTTTTAAGTTGTTCACGTTATTCTTTCTTTCTTTAATCCCTTCTACCTCGCTTCTATTTTTAAGTTGTTCACGTTATTCTTTCTTTCTTTCTTCTTTAATCCCTTCTACTCGCTTCTATTTTTAAGTTGTTGCGTTATTCTTTCTTTCTTTAATCCCTTCTACCTCGCTTCTATTTTAAGTTGTTCACGTTATTCTTTCTTTCTTTCTTTCTTTAATCCCTTCTACCTCGCTTCTATTTTTAAGTTGTTTACGTTATTCTTCTTCTTAATCCCTTCTACCTCGCTTCTATTTTTAAGTTGTTCACGTTATTCTTTCTTTCTTTAATCCCTTCTACCTCGCTTCTATTTTTAAGTTGTTCAACGTTATTCTTTCTTTCTTTCTTCTTTAATCCCTTCTACCTCCTTCTATTTTTAAGTTGTCACGTTATTTTTCTTTCTTTCGTTAATCCCTTCTACCTCGCTTTCATTTAAGTTGTTCACGTTATCTTTCTTTCTTTCTTTA
Source organism: Doryteuthis pealeii (assembly GCA_023376005.1). Lineage (NCBI taxonomy): Eukaryota > Metazoa > Mollusca > Cephalopoda > Myopsida > Loliginidae > Doryteuthis > Doryteuthis pealeii. Next base: position 5,583,500 of record CM042144.1, on the reverse strand, counting down.
ATCCCTTCTACCTCGCTTCTATTTTTAAGTTGTTTACGTTATTCTTTCTTTCTTTAATCCCTTCTACCTCGCTTCTATTTTTAAGTTGTTCACGTTATTCTTTCTTTCTTTCTTTAATCCCTTCTACCTCGCTTCTATTTTTAAGTTGTTCACGTTATTCTTTCTTTCTTTAATCCCTTCTACCTCGCTTCTATTTTTAAGTTGTTCACTTATTCTTCTTTCTTTCTTTCTTAATCCCTTCTACCTCCCTTCTATTTTTAAGTTGTTCACGTTATTCTTTCTTTCTTTAATCCCTTCTACCTCGTTCTATCTTTAAGTTGTTCACGTTATTCTTTCTTTCTTTCTTTCTTTAATTCCTTCTACCTCGCTTCTATTTAAGTTGTTCACGTTATTCTTTCTTTCTTTCTTTCTTTAATCCCTTCTACCTCGCTTCTATTTTAAGTTGTTCACGTTATCTTTCTTTCTTTCTTCTTCTTCTTTAATCCTTCTACCTCCCTTCTATTTTTAATTGTTCACGTTATTCTTCTTTCTTTCTTCTTTAATCCCTTCTACCTCCCTTCTATTTTCAAGTGCTCACGTCATTCTTTCTTTCTTTCTTCTTCCAATATTCATCTATTCTATTTACTTCATCACTTCCTTGTATTTATTAAGTTTATTCCTTTTCTTTAGTTTTTCATATTAGAATATTATTTCTTTATTTCCCTACCAAGAATTTCCAGTATCCTCATTGTCAATCTCCTTAATCATATTCCCAAGACTCTCCTTTTTTATCAATAGTTTTCCGTAAAATTAAATTTCATTTTCTTTTTAACATCCTCTATTCATTTCATTGTTTTTTTTTTTTGTTGTTCTATATTTTTTTTCTAATTCAGAATTTCATCTATTTCTTGGTTTTCCATTTTCTTAAGAAAATTTACTTCATTTATTTTCTTCTTTTTTATTTTTAAATAATCCTTGTCAGCATTAACTCATCATACTCTAGTATCTTCCTATGTTTTTATTTTTCCTTCACCAGGGTTTATCTTTTACTAACATTCCAATGGACTCTTTTTTTCTGTTTGATATTGATTATTGAATTCAATTTATTTCTCGTTTTATTTTTTACTTTCCTTTTTTCACCAATAAAGTATTCCATTCAAATTATTGGATTTCGCTCTTAATTTTAATAATTTGTTTTCTTTTCACATTTTCATTTATTTATTTTATTTTATTCTTTTGGCTTCCGAAAAAAAAAGCTATCGTCTTGTATCTTAAATGCTTTTAACATTTACACCAACGCTTTCCAATTATCTATTACTCCCAATCCAATTTGTCTTGTAATGAATTCTCGTCTCATTTCTTCTATCACAAAACTACCGACAGTGAAGCCTCGAAACAATTAACGATCCAATCATATCAGTCCGATGAACCACTGTAAATATAGGAGGCACACTAACACACACACTACCTCTCATGGCGTTTGTATAGCGAAGTGATTTATTCTATTCTAAAACTTACGTATGAAAATTAAAAAGTGAAACTCAGAGTAGTGAATTTTATCCTATTTGTATTTTATTATCAATTCGTAATTGAACATATGTTGACATTACGTAGTTTCGGTTACAAACAGTTACACAGAAACCGAATCTTCATTATAATAAAATGATTTATTTATAATATGAATAAACATATTATGTATAAAAATATGATAATATCTATGAAGGAATTCACTGCTTTATATGTTACTCTGTATATTTGTAAGAGTTTTAATGTACGTATCTCTCTCTCGCTCTCTCTCTCTCTCTCTCTCTCTCTCTCTCTCTCTATATATATATATATATAATATATATATATATATATATATATATATATATAATAAGCTCATTCCAATAGAGCAACATTTCCGACTGGAGGATCACGATTTTAATAGAGACGCCAAGTTTACGCTCATTGAAAGAATTCTAACAAACACTGACACCAAAACGGTAATAGAGAACCACGAATACAGATGGATACAAACATTAAAAAGCTTTCATCCATACGGCTTTAATAAAAAAACATGTCCTCTTTAATAGTGGATAATAAACCTGTCTACACCTACGAGGGTGGCCGAGGTCACCAAAATAAACAAACACTGACCACCACACATCAAACATCAAACAAGCCACTCCTGACCCAATTAAAAATCTAGAAGTCACACGCAAAGTACCGTGATACAGACACGCGCTCACGCCCACACATTATATGTAAACACACACATACATATATATGTATACACATACAGTCATACACACAACGCCCATGAACCCCTCCCTCACATATATAAGAGCATCTAAAAAACAAACTACCTCATAGAGGTTCTTCACGGAACAAATGAACATGCTACTATCAAACACACTCGCCTACCCGGATTTTAACAGCATGTTAAACCCACTATAACACTTGAACTTTTATAACTCTTCTATAATGCTCCTTCTAATAATATCGACAATTTCTTCAAATAAGAAATTTTCTCCTGAAGATGACCGAAGGTCGAAACTAGTTGAGATTAAACAACATACAAGAAATATTCCTGATTGACTTAATAATAATTTTGTTCACACTATATATATATATATATATTATATATATAATATATATATATATATATATATATATATATATATATATCAACTCCTCCGCACGAGCAGGCTGTGACACAAGGCAAGGTCAATTTCTTAAAAGGAGTTTGAATTCAGAGTTTTCCTTCTCCTAGACCGGTTGCCTAACCAAGGTTAAAGAGCCCATTCTGCCCTACTATTTACCCATAGCTGGAGGGAGAGTAGAATTCATACCTTTCCGAGGGTATTAGCGCTCAGTGAAATGCAATTATATATATATATATATATATATATATATATATATATATATTAACTAATACAAATGAAAAGTCTGTGTAACCATTGGTTTCTGAATATCACTTTTTCGGTGTTATTCGTCGTCAGAGACGTTGACGAATAACACCGAAAAAGTGATATTCAGAAACCAATGGTTAGACAGAATTTTCATTTGTATTAGTTAAATTGAATAAATAAATAAATACAACTCTTACAGAAGTAATTCAGCCCTCTATAATCTTTTCTCCAATAATAAAAAAAAATTAACCTAATATATATATTATATAGGTTAATTTATATATATATATATATATATATATATATATATATATATATATATATATGTGTGTGTGTGTGTGTGTGTGTGTGTGTGGTGTGTTTGTATGTATTTTGTGGATGTTTGAGTAGGTAGTGTGTACCTATGTGTGCTTGTGTGTGTTGTGTATTCCTATATATTTATCGTATGTGCAATGATTCATATGAACAAGTTCTGAAACAAATTTTCCGTAATCATGAGTAATTCGCTAAAAAACACATTTCCTTCCTATTTATCATTATTCATATAATCCTGTTCTCATAAAAGTATCTCAGCTCGGAGATTGATAAAAATTATCTTCATCTTTATCGTTTTCTTTTTTTTAATTATCTCATAATGATAATCCCAACACTCATCAATGCATGGTGTTTTTTTTTTTGGGGGGGGGAATCCGCCTTTTTTATATATTATATACCCATTTACATTCACTAAGGAACATTATGAAAGATGTCCTAGTTTTAAAACATGCAGTGGAATGCTAAAACCTATGAAGAGTTTAGTACTTATATTCTTCCGAGACTGAAATGCCAATGCCAATGACATGACAATCTCTAAGATCCATTACTACTAAAAAGCGAGTACGATCCTCGCTGGATGTACCATGCCTGCGGCCTTGTGTCACATCCTCCACGTGGCGAGCCGATTGGATAAATTACCTACATTTTACTTGGGGTCCAATCTTGCACCCATCAACGTTTCATAATAGATCACCGAACTTAAACACCGGTAAGTCTGTTAATTTCTGAAGTAGGTGAACTCTTAAAGCAAATGTCAACGTATTCAATCTGTGTGACAGATTAAGCAAAGGTTAGTAATAAAGAAAAAAAAAGTATTTCTAAAGAGAAGTGCTGTTTGTTTTTGGGAATCCTAATGTTATAGTTAAAAGTATACATAACTTAAGTACGATTTAAAGAAATAGTGTAGATAACAATGAAGACGAGGACAATAGTCCAAATAATCCAAATAATACTAATTATCAAGCCTCATCTCATAAATTCAGAGAAATAGTGTAGATAATAATGAAGACGGGGACAATAGTCCGAATAATCCAAATGATGTTATAGTTAAATGTGTACATAACTTAAGTACGATTTATAATAAGTTTATTATTGTGAATAAATCAAATGCACATCTGAACAGAGCTCACTAAAAAGGATTCAAGTATGTATTTTCTGACAACCATGTCAGATGAACCCAAAGTTCGATTTACGTG
>CM042144.1:5561616-5566616 GCA_023376005.1 Doryteuthis pealeii | reverse complement strand
CTAAAGGAAGTTAAGTAAATAATTATATCTAGACAGAAAGAGACAGAAGGAGAAACAAAATTATCTATAAGTTCAGCCCTGTTAGTCACCGTTTTTCGTATTTATTTATTTTTTGTTGTTATCCTAGATGTTGACCTAACAAGCACCGAAGCCTAATACTGTTTTTCCTTCATGAAAATAACAATTTTTGGTATTCGCTTCTTTTCTACATCGACAGCCAAAGCAACAAAACAAAAACAAATAAAGAAACGAACTATTTGAAAAGAAAGTAAGTCTCTGATATTTTTGGGGCGTCTGGTTTTCTACTTACTTAGACAGGAGGCGCCTATCGGAACCCGCATCTGATTGTAGGTAAGAGAAGGAAGAGGAAACGGAAGATGCAGTTTTCTTTGCGAGCTCTTTTAAGCCTATCGAATGCCTTACGCCTTGTCTCATTCAATCACACTGAAGGAATGATGGCCGTGTTGTAGAGTAGGAAAAAATAATAGAAAATACAAGACGCAAAAGTCAAGGAAATAATGTCTCTGGAAGTGTAGTCTATTATGTATCTAGGTTAAGGATGGCGTGCTTTTTTTTATCTTATTGTTTAACCTCGACGATTTTGATCTGAATATTTTTGGCAATGCGTTACATTGTCAAATCGATAAGTTCATTTACCCAGGAAAAGGGAAAATAACTTCATCATCAAATCAGATATGAATATGTTTATATAAGAGTTTATCTTTTATAAACACGTTCATATCTGATTTGGTGACGAAGATATTTACAACAACAAAAAAACAAAAAACAAAAAACAACAAACAAACAAAAAACAATTACAAGATCGGTCGAATAGCCAAGGAAAATGAGTATGAACAATATTAGTTTTATATCTTATTATAATGGGGATTATTGGTCAGTGTCTAACCGAAAAAAAATGTTATCACCAACATCACAATTCCCTTAGTTATTTATGTTATATTCTCAATGGTTATTTAGTAACCATTATTACATAGGAATACTGGAAATCATAAAATCGCCTGCAAATTATGTTTATTATTATTTTATCTGTATCTTTTATAATTTTATTCATATCTTTATTATAATTTTATTTATTTTGTTTTACTGAAATAGGAATTGTGAGTTGATACCTTAAAAGTGTTTGCAAAAAGTAACTTCAACAATGGTTGATATTTCGTCAAAGCAACTAAACAACTTACAAACATAGTGAAAGAGAATTTAATGTCTTATTATAATGAACATTGTGTGTGTGTGTCCCTAAATGAAAGTACGTCACCACCAAAGTCCCAATTTCCTTAGTTATTTCCGTTATATTTTCAATGGTTATTAAATAATTATTATTTAACCTCAATTAGAATTTTGATTGTTAACAATGTCTCTATTAAAGTCTACCTGAGATAGATCTGCCTAAAATAAACCCTTAGTATTAATGTGTTTAAACTCCTGCAATCTGTGTTATATCATTAAGAAATAAATGTTTACATAGTATATGGTGTGAATTATTCGTATAACGATTTTTAACAAAATCATGTTTAATAAATAATTACTTGGTGTTATTGATTTCTAATATCATTGTTTTATTCTGATATCTATTAAAAACAACCCTATTTATGATTTTATATTGAAATCAATTAGAATAAAGTAAAAATAAGTGTAATCATTTTGCGTTCGTATTTAATTTCATTAGACTTTCTAATTTGATATGATATATAATCATATTAAAACCTAAATAGGGCGTATATTTTTTCTAGTTCAATTAATTATAAATCAATCTTATATTTAGCAAAATAGCCATTCCAATCGTCGTTACACCCACAGTATTGGATGTCCTCAACTGTGTTCACCCAATGGTTCATATTCCTGTACATAACAGCCTTTTTAGCAGAGTTTTAAATACACTGATTGTATCCTAACAAAATATAATAAACTGCATTGAATTGCATCTGATGTTGAGACTCCAATTTAAGAGATCTGAGGAGTGCGGAGTACTCCTTTTGTCTTTTTGCGATTTCCTAGACGCTAGGCATAAATAACCCTCGACGGGTCGACATACCGTTAAAATAAATTAACCAAATAAACATCGCTCACACAACACATAATAGCGACTTGTGCACCATCTACATATATGGAATTCCTCATATGTATTTCCGACCCTTCCGCACGTATAGGATGTGACAAATGGTCAATTTTTAAGCGGAGTTTACCATATATGAATTTAGGATTTTCCTTCTCCTAGACAGGTTGCCAAAGCATAGTTAAAGAACACTGTCTAATCTAATATTTACGCATAAATGGATCCTTACGTTTCACAAGGGTATTAGCACTCTGTGAAATTAAAACAGCCTCGTTCAGGATTTGAACTTGTTTCGCATTCTCCACTTCCAACAAAGATTACACAACAGGCGCCTCCTGCAATCTAGGCTTTACTTAGGTGAGATGGGCGGTCGCGAAGGCCCCTTCCACTCAATCGACTGGTTATGTCAATCCCCTATATTATTTCCCCGACCCTATTGCCTTTACCGTAAGCCCCAAAACTATTGATCATATATGTGCTAGAAGGCGGTGGCTGAGGGTCTTATTGTTCTGGGTATGAAGTTTATCTCTATCTGATAGTGAAGTTCCAGTTCTGGAGCTCTGGGGAATGTGGACTACCCCATTTTCCTCATTACTCCCAGATCCACACCGACCCGGATTGTTAGCACTAGGGTCTCGTCTATGGGTTAAAAAGAATAAATAAGTTTAAAAATGTGATAAAAAATTGAGTTAAAAAAAAAGAATTAAGTACCCATCAGGAATAAACCAAACAAAACATCTTCGGCATAAAATAACCCAATAGGTTGCCATGCCGTAAAACCCACCCAACCAACAAACCAACCGCTCCACATGAATAGGATGTGACACAAGATCACTTTTTTAATACGGAGTTCTTTGAATGTTTGAATTTTGAGTTTTCCTTCTCCTAGACCGGTTGCCAGAGCAAGGTTAAGGAGCCAGTCTAATCTACTATTTACCCATATCTGATTCATACCTTTCTTAAGGTTATTAGTTACTCTAGTAAAATAAAAAAACACCCTCCAGGCGATGTAAAATTAGTTTTTGGAACATATTGCCTGAGGGGTGGAATAAAAAATTCAATGTCATCGAGTTTGTACCCTAAGTAAGTAAAATCATAAAATTCATTGCAGGATTAAAAAATAAAACAATTTGAAATGTAAACTTTAAATATATTTTAAATTAAAAAAATTATATTATATAGACTAGCAAATATATGCACTCTCCGGGTGCAAGTATTTAAGTTTTAATGTAATGAAATATCGTATTAATTTAGAAAGTCTAATAAGAAGGCAGATAAAAAGATTTGAAACAGAGTGGGGGTATAATAGAAAAATAGAAATGAAACTTACTCTTCCATCACTGCCGTCTTTCATTGCTGAATTTTACTTATTTAACTATTTAGTTAAATCAGGAAATAAAGAATAAAATGACAGTTATTTTTTCTTGTTAATGGATTTCATTTAAGATTCATTGAAGAGATGTTTGCTTATATTCATTAAAATAAAACCAAACAATTAGAAATCAATAATACTAAGCACATATTTAATAAAATCACATTTTTAATATCAATATGCAAATTAGCCTTCCTATTCACACTGTAAACCGCTTATTTTTGTATATATAAATACAATTGCATGTTATTTGTATGTAGATATGGACAACACTAATAAAAAGGTGAAGCAATTTTATTAATAATTGAGGTTTAAATATAAATAAAATCATAGAGATTGTGATGTAAATAATAAAGGGAATTGTGACTTGTATAGTAATATAGTTTCGGTTACAGACAGGAAAACACACAATCTTCATTATAATATATATAATACCAGTCATGTATTTATAAAAACTTGTTTTAAAAAACAATGAGGACTGTCTAATGTTGCATGTTCAAATTCTGAGTGTATTTATTCTATGTCATGACGATTTTGGGTAATGTGAGCAGTGACGTAGTTTTTGTTACAGACAAAAACCGGAAGCGAATCTTCATTATTAATAGATGTGAAATGCAAACAGCCTCGTCTAGGATTTGAACTCTTTTCATCATGTCAATTTCCAACGAAGATAAACGTTACACAAGGAGCGCCTCCAGAAATAAAACGGGATTGCCCGAAAAATGTATTCTGAAAGTATTCCTTTGATACTGGCTTCCCGAATAATTTTCAGATGGCGCCAATTGGGACGCACATTTACTTTTAGGCGGAGTTGTACTTGAAGGAGAGCTCATAAGCACTTCCTTTATAAATTAATATAAATATATTGATATCGGTGATTACGAAGCTTTGCTTAATAAGACCAAAGGGTAGGAAATGGGGCAAGTTACGCTAGTTTCCGAAGTCTGCAGGGTTTGTCTGTTTGGAAGATTAGCATCCGGAACCCTTATTTTACGGGAACATCAAAGATAAATTCTCGTAGCACTAAAGACGTGTTATCCTCAGCAGAGATCCCGTCGTAAATGACGAAAGTATTTACGTATATATTATTTACGTATTATCAATTACACTCACACACATACAAGGACACATGTAAATTCTCTCTCTCTCTCTCTCTCTCTCTCTCTCTCTCTCTCTCTCTCTCTCTCTCGCTCGCTCTCTCTCTCTTTCTCTCTCTCTCTCGTTTCCAATATAGATCCTGTCACGAATCATTTACGTATGCATCGGCTTTTAACTACTCTCTCTCGATATATATATATATATATATATATATATATATATATATATATATATATATATATATATATATATAAATTATCATGTTCACTATCATTGATAGTGCATTTATATTTAAGATCGGGTAGCTTTTTTATTTTAATTTTAATAACAATAATAAAAAAGTTACAAAAACACACACAACCTATCAAATATCGGACATATTCTGCCAAAATAATATTTCAATGCCTGAAGAAGACAACAGATCAGAAACACGTGTCGCATTCATATGTAAGTTAA
>CM042144.1:5546616-5556616 GCA_023376005.1 Doryteuthis pealeii | reverse complement strand
ACCACATTTGAATTAATGGATAATCGTCTGAAACATTACCAATCTTACGGGAAATTTAAAACAAAACGAAAAAAGAAATACACCTGAACAGAGCCCGAGGTTACTGTGGCATGAACGTTGTATTTATACCCAATAAAATGCGGACAACATTTCGAAATATCAAAGTTATTCATATCAAGCCTTATCTCATGAATACATATAAGTATAAGTGTATATCAAAGCACTTTAAATATCTTGTAGACTAGTTTTTTGTTTTGTTTTGTATTTGTTTATTCTTAAGAATAGAAAGAAAAGCTAGATGCATCGAGATTGAGAAAACTTTTAAAACAGTGGTTATATTCTGTTAATAGATATGAACAGACTTAGATAGATAGATATACAGGAAAATAGTGAAATTCAGACAATAGATAGATAGATAGATAGATAGATAGATAGATAGATGAACAGATTTAGATAGAAAAATAGATAGATAGGTATATAGATATTTATTAACAGATTGGGATAGATAGAATGATTGATAGATAGAAAAATAGATAAAATTATTGATAGATAGATATAATGATTGATAGATATACAGATATGAACAGGGATATGAGTAGAAAAGTAGTGAAATTCAGATGATAGATAACTAGTTAAATTGATAGATAGACACAAACATATTCGGATAGATAGATATAAACAGATTGGGATAGCTAGCTTGCTGGCTAGATATATATGAACAGATTGGAATAACTAGCCAGCAAGCTAGGTTAATATGAACGGATTGGGACAGCTAGCTAGCAAGCTATATATATATATATATATATATATATATATATATATATATGTATAAGGAGATCTGGATAGCTACCTTGCAAGCTAGGGAGATATGAACGGATTGGGATAGCTAGCTAGCAAACGAAATATATATAAACAGATCGATATAGATAGCTAGCAAGCTAGGTAGATATGAATGGATGGGGATAGCTAGCTAAGAAATTAGATAGATATAAACAGATCGGAATAGCTAGCTAGCTAGCAAGCAAGCTTGGTTGATATGAACGGATTGGGATAGCTCGCTAGGAAACTATATCTTATTATAATGGAGATTGTGTGTTTGTCTGTCTGTAAACGAAACTATATTACTATACAAATTACAATTCCCTTAGTTATTTACATCACATTCTCCATGATTTTATTTTTTATTTAAACCTCAATTATTGATAAAATTGTTTTACATCATTAAGACTGTTGACCATATCTACATACACAGAACATGCAATTGTATTTATATATACAACAAAATAGCGGACTATAGTGTGAAGGGGAAGGCTGATTTGCATATTGATCTTAAAAATTTGATTTTGATAAATATATGCTTAGTATTATTGATTTCTAATTGTTTGGTTTTATCTTTTTGAATATGAACAAAAATCTCGGGGATAAATCTTAAAAGAAATCCATTAACAAGAAGAAATAACTAATTATTCTTTACTTCCTATTTTAACTAAATAGTTAAATTAGGAAAATTTACCAATGAAAGAGGGGAGTAAGGGAAAATGATAGAAGAGTTACTTTCAAAGTTGTTCTATTTTTCAATCATACCCCCTCTGTTCCTAATTTTTTATCTGCATACTTATTCAGTTTTATTAGCCTTTCTAATTTACTATGATATTTTATTATATTAAAACTTAAATACTTGCACCCAGAGGGTGCATATATTTGCTAGTATATATAAAGAAATCGAGATAGCTAGCTAGCAAGCTATGTAGATATTGACGGATTGGGATAGCTATCTAGCAAGCTAGATAGATATAAACAGATCGGCACAGCTAGCTAGCTAGATAGCTAGATAGATAGATAGATAAATGATCTGCATACATATTTACATGCGTTAACATATGGACTTAAACTGATAGTATTGAACAAAGGACACGTTTCGTCTTGGATACCAAAACATATATAAAAGCACTTTTAAAGAAAATCTACTGTTAGTATCTTTTTTTTTCGCTTTGCTTTTTTCTTTTTCTTTCTCGTGATTGATGCGAGTAAAAAAGGAGGGAAAAACGATTGTCGCGTCTGAATGTCAGAAGCGATTACGAATTAATCCAATGGAGGGTGGGTGGGTGACGTATTCGTTGAAAATGTTAAATAATAAATAAACTAGCGATAAATTTTCAAGTGTGAAAGATCAGAAGAAAGTTGGAGGAAATAGAGTTGTTATTTTTTTTTTACCCAAGTGGATAATGATTTCTTTTAGCGTCTGTCGAATAAAAAAAAAAATAGAAATAAATAAAACAACAATTACCCGCTTCTTACATAACTAAACAGTTACGTTATTGCTGACAGAGACAATGTGAAAGGACGAAACAGAACAAATGTATTATTTTCTCAATGTTAAATCGTTGTCTAAATCTTATACAAAAGCTTTCCGCCCTGTCGGATGGGGCGTTAGAATGCACCGACTGCACCTCTGCAGAGGGGTAAAGACTCCCCCAATGGGACAGCCTGTTGGCCGTGGGTGGTGGCCTGCGATGCTTAAGGATAGAGCCCAGGTGGATGAGCAGTTCATGACATGCAATACTCCACTTTGACCCTATCTTGGGCTAGACGGGCGGAGAGGCCCCCTCCGATCAATCGGCTGGTCACGTCAAGCCTTAGCACCTATATGATTTTCCCAACCCTATTGCCCTTATGGTAAGCCCCAACCCCTTTTTATCATATGGGTGCTAGAAGGCGGTGGCTACGGGTCTACATGTCCTGGGAATGACGTTAAACTCTATCTGATGGTGAGGTTCCAGTTTTGGAGGTTTGGGGAATGTGGAGCACCCCATTCATCACCATTGCTCCCTGGTCCATTCAGACCCGGAGTGGTAGTACCTATTAGGGTCCCATCTATGGGTTAGATAGAAAAATGTATTTATAAAAAAATGTATTATCCATTAAGAATTGATTTATTTCAAAACTTTATCGGCATTAAAGGACCCACTGAGGTTGATATGCCGTAAAACAAAACAAACCAAACAAACCAAACAAAAGCTTTGTCGGTTTGATTAGTTGGTTGGTTGGTTGGTTGGATTCATGACTTGGCAACCATTTGTTAAATACATTATTATTTCACTTTTCCTGGCTTATTCACACTATTGTTAGCAGATGGTCTTTCTGTTACATAATTATTAGAAACCTAATATTTATGGCAATAGTGTAGAAACATAATGGCGATTAGTGCAGCTGATGGCCTTGAGAGTGAAGTGACGGCGCTTGACCTCACTCTCACCTTGCCTTCCAGGGATAAATCGTGAGAACCGGAAGGCATAGAAGACCCTGTCTTCCGGTTTAAGGATATTAAGTAACTCAATCAGTTAGAAGTTAGAAGCCAAGCTCGTAGGATGTAAGGATCTGCGCAGACGTCTGGTTTGGGGATTAACAATAAAATAAGATCAAAAGTAAATCGAAGTCTTGTGTTTATTACCTAAAAACTAACAATGACACAGGGCTTCTGATAAGGAGAAATCCCTAACAAAAACCAGACCCGAAGTCCCCAAGAAAGTCCAGACCTTAGGAGAACCGAGACGCTAGACCAGACCAAGTCAAGATGTTAGAAGGTAGAACCAAAGCCGGCCAGAAGAATAGATATCCAAGATATAGAAGCAAGTAAGAAGTAAATAAGTAATGAAGGGTATACAACATTTCATTGGGGGCTGAGTGACAACATCTCCCTCTGATCTCAAGGACTCTTCTGAGTAATGTAGCTGATTTCAACAATGCTATTGTCTGTATTCTTCCCTTGATTTCCAATTCACCCAGACTCTTTTCCATTTATTATTATTTATTATTATTATTATTATTATTATTATTATTATTATTATTAGAAGTAGTAGTAGTTGTAGTTATTTTTTCACACCAGCGTTAGTTGATGGTCTTTCACTGGAGTTTAAGTGACAAGTCTCAGTTCTCTGGAGCCTAAATGACAAGGCTCCTCATGTCTCCAGGGCTCTCCTGTGTATTCTAGCTGATTTCGGCAATACTGTTGTCATGATGGTCTCAATTCTTCCTTTGATTTCCAGATCCTCCTTTTGGGGACCGTTCCATTTCCACTTTTACAATTGGTATCATTTCCACCCTAATATTCCACAGTTTTTTTTTAATTCTCTAGCAAGGGCATGGCATTTGTCTATTTTCATTTTCTTTCATCTTCACCATGTGATCTGCTGGAACTGAAAAATCTAGCAGTTGACAAGGTCTCTTATCTTGTTAATCAATACTAGGTCTGGTCCTCTGGCTGGGATATGGCGATCCGTCTTTACTTTCAAAGTCCCAGAGAATTTTATGCTTTCATTCTCAAGGACAGATTCTGGTTTATGCATATACCATTTTATATTATTATTATTATTATTATTATTATTATTATTATTATTATTATTATATCACTCCACCAGAGTTTTTCACACCCATTTAAGCTGGTCGTTAGCTAGAGGCTTGTCTCCAGGACTCTTCTGAGTATTCTAACCTTAACATTGCCGTAGTTTGGATTGTCTCGATTCTTCCTCTAATTTCCAATTCATCCACCCTTTTTTCCGAAACGCCTTGAGGGCCTTCCAAGGGCGCCAATTATAATTGGTACAACCCTTTCCTTCATGTTCCATAGTTTTCACTGCGCTCTGGCAAGGTCCAATTATGTTTTTATCTTTTCGTTTCATTTTATTTTCAAACGGTGGTCTGTCGGGACAGAAAGCTGGACTCCTCTTACGAACCACATAAAAGATACAAAGTACACGAGGATATTTGTAGCTAGTCTTGCAGACAGAGTAATCATTACTCTTATTTGAAGCGCTACACGTTTGATTCTATTACATACATAGCCTTGTCAGAAAAGGAAAATATACATATTTGTTAACAATTTCCATTCAATGTTATTTATTAATAAAGTCGGTCACAACAGTTATATAATCAAGAACACTTAATATATATATATATATATATATATATATATATATATATAGAGAAGAGAGAGAGAGAGAGAGAGAGAGAGAGGGAGGGAGAGACTGTGTGCGAGAGAGAGACAGAGAAAGCCAGAAAGTAAGAGAGAGAGAGAGAGAAGAGAAAGAGAGAGAGAGAGAGAGAGAGAGAGAGAGAGAGAGGGAGGGAGAGACTGTGCGAGAGAGAGACAGAGAAAGCCAGAAAGTAAGAGAGAGAGAGAGAAAAGAGAAAGAGAGAAGAGAGAGAAGAGAGAGAGAGAGAGAGAGAGAGAGAGAGAGAGAGAACAGGACAGAGATAAAGGGAAACAGAGAGAGAAGAGACAGACAGACAGACAGACAGAGACAGAGGAAAAATATAATTAACTAAGAGAAAGCTAAAGAAAATATTTTTGATTGCAATGTGGTTGGAGAGTCATTTTTCCATTAACCAACGCAGGTGTTTGATTGAAAATTTTCCAGTCGAGGACAAATTTAGTGGTTTCTTTGTATATACAGGTAATTATTTATTCATAGAATTCACAATTTATTTTGTCAAATTAGCTCAACTTTCCAAGAGTATATCTGGCTTCATCAAAAATAATTTTCTATTGGGAACAAACATGTCAATATTTTAATGCTGTTCTATAGTATTTTAATAGTTTTCTCAAAGTACAACACACACGCGCGCATATACATACATACATGCATACATACACATATATATATACATATGTATGAAAAAAAAAAGTAAAGTCGTCGGGGCGGCCTAATGTCGGTATCAGCCAGACAGCGAGGGAGTCTATCCCCTTTTCACTAGTGCAAGACGAAGGAGATTATTCTAGCGTCTGAGGTGGAGCGCCACACCTACCATCAGATCCTTACTTTACCGCACAGATCCCTGTGCTACTCATAACCCTGAGAGCCGGTATCGAATTAGGAACCTAGTGCTTTCTAGCCGAACGCGCTACCGAGATAACCCGGTCCAATATATATATATATATATATATATATATATATATATATATATTTCTTAGTAACTGACAGTTCCTCGCTAATGCGATCTTCACTCCGGTGTAAAGATCGTATAGGCGAGAAATCTGTCAGTAACTTGGTGTTGACTCCGTGTCCACGCGACCTTTACTAAAATATAAACGCTTTATCAATTATATTGATACATTATAATATATATATATCATATTATATATACATATATTATATTATATATATATATATATATATATATATAATATATATATTTGTTAATGTATGCGTAGTAGCTTACCGGTGGGTATGAGTACGATCGTTGGAAGCGCACAGTATCCAGGGGTTAAGACTGAGAAAAAACAAATACAAAGCGCTCAATACAATATAGAGCAAAAATTTATTTTTACAATGGAAAGGAGTAACCTACTCGAGTTTCATCGATTGATTCTTCAGGGTTACATCAGTTGAATTAATCGTTTTCGATTAATCTCAGTTGGTATAATACAGAGAGATAGATAATAGAGAGAGAGAGAGAGAGAGAGAGAGAGAGAGAGAGAGAGAGAGAGAGAGAGAGAGAGAGAGAGAGATAATGTGTGGGTACTATATTTCCAAGCAGTAGCGCTCAATATAGTTGATAAAGCGTTTATATCTTAGTAAAGGTGAATCACGGAGTCAACACCATATATATATATATATATATATATATATATATATATATTGAAGTGTGTGTTTTATGTATGATTCATATATAGATAGCTGAATAGCATGTACATATATGTCATATATAAAGTAAAGTCGTCGGGGCGGCCTAAAGTCGGTATCAGCCAATCAGCGAGGGAGTCTATCCCCTTTACACTTTCGCTAGACCAAGGAGATTATATTAGCGTCTAAGGTGGAGCGCCACACTTACCATCAGCTCCTTACTTTACCGCACAGATCCCTGTGCTACTCATACGCTGAGTTGGCGAGGGCCGGTATCGAACTAGGAACCTTGTGGTTTCTAGCCGAACGCTCTACCGACTGAGCTAAACCGGCCCCTTATATCATATATACTAAAAGCTAAATGAATCTCAAGTACATTTAATTTTTGCATCTCTTTCTTTAATTTACATTACAAATTATATATACCTCATAAAGGGCACTTCACTTGGTGTAATGTTTAGCAAGCTAGATCAGCAGACCATTGTTAGTGAGTTCGTTTCTCATTGTACCACATTTAAGCAATAATTACATGCCTCACAAAGTTGCGGTCGGTGATTTCTACAATCCAGCAGAGAGAACAGAGAGAGTTGGATTTGTTTTTCTTATCGAACTAAAACATAAGTTCCACTATGAGCATAGTATTTCTTTTGTTTTACGTATAACAAAAACAATAATCCAATAGAGAGAAACACACAGACATACAGAGAGAGAAGCTATATTCAATATAGGGAAAAAGGGATTATAAAATGTAACTTAGAGATATATAGGACATGCATATATCCGCACACTTATATGTGTTATGAGAATAGAGAATTATATATATATACATATATATTTATGTTTAGGTCAGTTCATCTGTGTGAACTGATGAATATATATGTATACATATGTATGAATATATATGTATATATATGTATACATACAAAAAGAGAAGTAGCAATAATGATCAGCTGAGATATATATATATATATATTATATATATATATATATAGATAGATAGATAGATAGATAGATAGATAGATATACTGAGAGAGAGAGAGAGGAAGAGAGAGAGAGAGAGAGCAATATGAAAGCATTATCATTACGACTTTTACTGTTACTAGCTCTACTAACCCTAAGCTAAGGGAATCAAAACGCTTATATCTACACCAAACTACACTTACACGGAAGGCCATTATCGGGGAAATCTGGGTAGTTAACTTCTGTAACTGACTCGGTACAGTATTCTGATTCTATGTATGTATTGAGAACCTTTCTATATTCTGGGAATTTTTTTTAGATGAGGCTTGATAATTAGTATAATTGGACATATAGCCTAGTGGATAAAGGAGTTAGGTTAAGACAGTTCTAAGTGACAGTTATCTCGAGACTGGTCAGGGGCAGCAATAACAAAGAAAAATAATTAACACAGCTTAACACCTGTACCCCAGCTATGGTTAGCGGAATGAGAACAGGATACCCCCGTGGACTGAATAAAGGGTTAGGTTCAAAGTTCCCTGATGGCCCCCGATTACGATAAGAATGTTCCTGAGCTCGAACAGAAGGTTCCCCGAATCCGACAGGAAATACCTGAAGAAGGCCAGAGGGCACATCGGCCGAAACGCTATACAGATAACAATGAAGATGAGGACAATAGTCCGAATAAACCAAATAATAATAACTTTCTATATTCGTTATTATTCTGACAAGTGCAATTTCCTTCTTTATTCTCTACAGTCAAATTAAAGACTAGTTCTTTTTTCCTTTTCTTTTCCGTTGAGTCACACTCTCTTTAGTATATATATATATATATATATATATATATATATATATATATATATATATATATATATATATATATAAGGTAAATTGGGGAACTCTGGCACTCCATTTCAGACGCAAATATTTCCCTGATCTAGCGCTAGTGAAACGAGGATAGCCTCCCACACTATCCGGTTGATACTGAAAATAGGCCACTAGACCGACTTTACTTTATATATAATATATATATATATATATATATATATATATATATAATATATAATATACCATGTTTCCTGGAACATAAGACCTACCCGCATAATAAGAACTAGCTGATTTTTTTTTCAGGATGATTTTAATATAAACCCCACCCTGAAATAAGCCGTAGATGAGAGCGACTGACCGACGAAACGAAATAAGCATTGTTAACAAGCACATCATGCGACGGAAATACACGACATCCCCCGAAAATACATCGAAGTGTTATATTTCGGAGGCAAAATTAATATAATCTTGTCATCTTTTCGGAGAAACACATTATGTATCTATATATCATACAATTATTAATCATATTATATATTATACCATATAAATCTCTGGAATTATAAACTTCAAATGTCACTTATAAGGTAAGAATTATTTCCTACTTTAAACTGTAATAAATGATGTAACAGAACTTAAGTGACAGTTAACATATTATATCGAGAGTGTTTTTCTTCTAATGAGCATTATCTACAAAATTTGATTTCAAATTATTTCTCCTTAAAATATTTTCATAAATAATCTATGTTTGTAAGTTTTAATATGTATTGTTGTGGTTTGGATTTGTAAAATTTTTTAAGAGCCATCCTTGGCCAGTTGAAAATAGAAAGTCCTATGTTATGGAATCCTTTGGTGATCCTTTGGTAATCGTATAAGCCCTATCCTGCGTATTAGTAAAGGTCCAGTGGTTTAATCCTATGTCCGTCGTCCAAGAATGCTGCAGTAATTATGACCAGTAAGGTGGGTTAAGTATTGTATCAGCCTCCGAGTACTGTCAGTGATTGGCCAATAAATAGATCACATGATCTCGCCAAGTCTATACTTATTTATATATGGGTGAGGATCTAGCACACACGTTATATCCCAAAAATCTCTACAGGTTTGACTAGTTGGATTTAATGACATGTCAACCCTTATTGTGTTATTTTATGCTGAAGACATTTTGTTCAATTCATGCAGGGTGGGTATTCCACATTTTTAAAAACTCATTTTTTAACACAGTTTTTAAACTTATCTTTATTCTATTAAAACCCATAGATGGCACCCGAACAAGCACTACCACTCCAGGTCAGAGTGGACATGGGAGTAATGGCGATGAAAGGGTACTCCAAACTCTCTAGAGCTCCAAAATTGGAACTTCACCATTAGATGCAGTTTAATGTCTTAGCCTGGGCACAAAATGCACTTTGTTTGCATGTCTAATTCAATATTATTATTATAAAAGCATTATTTGAGCGGAGCTCAGTTTTTATGTGAACATTATTCGGTTAATTTGCTAAATTTAAGTAACTATAGATTTTTAGTTGTAGTATAGTCACCACTGACAGCTATGTCATTGATGGTGTTCATCCGGTCGGTGGAGGAAAACACAAAGA
>CM042144.1:5506616-5541616 GCA_023376005.1 Doryteuthis pealeii | reverse complement strand
GCGTTATTGAAAAGGGGATATACTCCTTGGCTGATACCGACTTTAGGCCGCCCCGACGACTTTATATATATATATATATATATATATATATATATATAAACAAATTTGGTTAAAAATAATAGAATCCTTATTGTTTTATTGTTTCCATCTATCTATTTAAGCATGCATAAAAATAGATAGAAGAATTTTTATTGTAAATCATGTTTTTCTAGCTTGTTAAAATATATTTAAATAAAAAAACTACCACTGTGATTTAGAAAAGAACAGAAAGTGCTTGGTTTAATAATAATAACTCTTTTGGCCAACTGATTAACGAAGTTCAAGATGATAACATGAGAAAAATTGCTAGAAATCTTGAATGAAAAATAAATAAAAAGGAAAACAATATATATATATATATTTAAGAAATGGATATAAAGTAACCTACTCGAGTTTCAACATCATTTGAATTGTCAGGTTTACATCCGCTGAATTAATCGAGTTTTCGATTAATATCAGTTGATACCACGTATGTCTGTTGAGACGGGTCTTATCTTTATAGATGAACGCGTGTTTATCTATAAAGATAAGACCCGTTCATCTATAGAGATAAGACCCGTTCATCTATAAAGATAAGACCCGTTTCAACAGACATACGTGGTATCAACTGATATTAATCGAAAACTCGATTAATTCAGCGGATTTAACCCTGACGATTCAAATGATGAAACCCGAGTAGGTTACTTTATATCCATTTCTAAATAAATTTTGCTCTACATTGTATTGAGCACTTTGTATTTAATTTTTCACGGTCTTAAGCCCTGGATACTGTTCGCTCCCAACGATCGTACCCGTACCTACCGGTAAGATACTACTCATACATTAATATATATATATATATATATATATATATATATATATATATATATATATATGTACTAAAAAGATATAGACAGATAACCTACATATGTTATATATATATATATATATATATATATATATATATATATATATATATATATATATATAAATGGACTCTCCCGTCGATTATCGACGTACGAGGTTCATACACACAATGAACTCCCACACAGGGATTTGTTTATAGTGGTGAAGGCTTGTGTTGGACCATCCACACTTTTCTTAGTTTTATAATGTTGTTATTCAATATACAAAATGAAAGCTGAAAGAAAAAGAATGTCATAAATGATGCCATAAGTGACAATTTCTTTTATTTGACATCAAAAATGGCGTATGAAAATATATTTAACAAAGCATGAATTACTCAGCGGTCAAAAAAAAAAAAAAAAAAAAAAGAATGTCGTGAACATCGCTTGTCAACATTACTAAAAGTCAGACAAAATATTCTCTGGTGATTTAACATCTTACTCGACCGGAACTTTGACGCGACCAATAAAAAATCGTATCCGAACAATGCAAAGCATATTTAATTGCACTATCACCATTATCATCACGTTTGTTATGATAATAAATTTTACTATTTTTTATTGCTTCTTATTTCTTATTCTTTACGCCGTCAATCTGTGCCATATTCCAAGCAAAATTTTACAAGCTTTGTTCGATTCTTAGAATCTTCACACCCAGCTGTCTGTTGAACTAACGAGCGGAATTTAAGAAACAGCAACTCACCGACATATCTCCAACAAACTTATGAATATTCATTCACTCATTATATGATTGACGACAGCATCAGTATATTGTATAATTTGAATATACTTGTCTACTTTGTCCAGTTTTTATTAACATTACTAATGTTTGTATGTACGTAAAAGAATTCCTATATGTCTACTGTTGGATTATTTGTATATATATATATATATATATATATATATATATATATATATTTACCAACTCCTCCGCACGAGCAGGATACGACACAAGGTCAATTTCTTAAGCGGAGTTCAACAGGTTTGAATTCAGAGTTTTCCTTCTCCTAGACTGGTTACCTAGCCATGGTTAAAGAACCCAGTCTGCCCTGCTATTTACCCATAGCTGGAGGAGAGTAGGATTCATACCTTTCCCAAGGGTATTAGCGCAAAGTGAAATGTAATTACCACGTCCAGGATTTGAACTCGGGGCGACGAGTCCATTTCCCATGACTTTAACCATTACACCACGCGATTATTTGTGATATAAGGCATGAGGCAAATGGTCACTTCTACTTATAGACTCGCCTATAAACACGTGACTCGAGAAGGATTCCTATTGTTCAATCAATGGCACTACTGCTGCTGCTTCTGCTGTATTAATAGAGGCCTGATTCTAAACTTATGTCATTGACACTTGGATTCTCTTGGACGTCGGACTTACAAAGAATACTATAACACCGGATTCTTATTGGCTTGCTTACTTATTCACTACATCTGGAACTAAGGATGGCTGCCAGATACTTAACATCTACGTTAAGAGTGATATGATTTTAGATACTTTAAAAATGTCTCTTGGCAACCATTCATTGACCTTTAGAATAGATCCAGTCCTGTTAGCTGGGATATAGAATACACCGATTGCACCTCTGCAGAGGGGGTAAGACCTCCCCATAGGTGGCGACCCGTGTTGCTTAAGGATGGAACTCTAGAAGTTGAGCCGTCCATGACATGAAACTGTCCACTTTGACCCTTACTTAAAACTGGACAGGTGGCCCCCTTCAATCAATTGGCTGGTTACGTCAAGCCGTAGCACCTATATAATTGCTCCAACCCTATTGCCTTATGGCAAACCCAATGTCCTAGGTATGACGTTAAACTCTATCTGATGGTGAAGTCCCAATTCTGGAGCTCTGGAGAATGTGGAATACCACTATATCCCCATTACTCCCAAGTCCGCCCTGGCCTGGAGTGATATTACCTGTTATGGTCACATCTATGAATTAAATAGAAGAAAATAAGTTTTAAAAATGTATTAAAAAACTGTGTAAAAACGAATACGCAACAAGAATGAATAAAAACAAAACGTATTTAGCATGGAATAACACAACAAGGGTTGACATACCGTAAAATACAAAAAAGAAAAATTCCTCTGGGTGTACGTTAATAGTGAATAGCAAGAATATGCGCCCTCCGTAAGTATTTAAGTTTTAATGTAATGAAATATATAAGAATAGAAAAACTAACGAAATTATATAAGAACGTATATAAAAAATATTTTACTTATTCTAATAAGTTTTTATTGGTTTCTACATAAAATAATTCATAGGATTAATTTTAATTCGCCGAGAATAAACAATAATATTAGTGATAAATAACACCAAGTAATCATTTATTAAACCCAGTTTTGTTAAAACCAGTATGCAAACTAACCACACATATATTATGTAAACTTTAATACCTTACTGATATATGACCTATTACAAGGTTTTAAACTCGCTAATAATATGGGATCAGAATAGATCGACTGCATCCCAACACTCCTGCCAAAACAGGATGTGACACAAGGTCAATTTTTAGGCGGAGTTTAACAGATTTGATTTTAGATTTTCCTTCGTTTGCCATACTTTTCAAACACATTATCAATGGTCTGAAAGTCTAGCTTATTGACCATTACACTATGTGAAGCAATAAGTTAATCACAGGGAAGCTACACATTACTAGAATCAGTGGAAAAATGCAACCCTTTTTTTTGGACTAAGAGTAAAATTTTCCGTCTATCATAAAGAAACTCCTTTTTACACTGATAAAGTTTGATGTAATGCATCATAAATTGAAATATTACATGAAATATGATCAACTGAAAAACTTCTTTGTAAATTTGATAAAAATGGGTAGACGTTACATTTTTAGGTAAATGGAGGTGGTTATAGGAGAGTGGTTTTCCTTCCCAAGTGTTCATTCACCAACTCTCTTCTGTCAACCCTCGTGACATGCCAGTTAAGAGAGATTATGTCAAAATATCATGCGTGAGTGAATTTGTGCCTTTCTCATTAGCATTACTGTAAAGTGAACCTAAACAGTCTCATATAAATTCAAACTGTTCAGGTTCACCATTTGTTTCCTGGATTGTTAACCATTATGCCATTGTGAATGGATGGATGCTTTATGCATGTAGGTCACTGTGTGTGTGTGTGTGTGTGTGTGTGTGTGTGTGTGTGTGTGTGTGTGGTACATCATATAATTTGCTAGGTGAACCTCAATAAAGAAAAAAGTGAAATACTTGCACCTTCTTAATATATTTCAAAAGTACTTGAGGATTTCTATGAAAACCAAATTGAAAAGTGTTGAATCAAAAGACAATGGCTTTTACCTTAAATGTCATGCCACTAGCTGCAGGCTAAACAGAATGTCCACAAAACAACTTTTCCTTCGTTTGCCATGTTCAATAAGCCAGTCTGACTTACTATTTATCAGTAGCTGGGGGGGGGGGTAATTGGATTCTTAACTTTTCCAGGGGAAAGGCATTGGAAAATGCACACAGCCTCATGGTTTACATTTGCATAGAAGTAAGACTTTCTAAGAGTTTCCCTAGTTATCTCGCTCTCGTAATGAGGCTCCAATTTTGGAGCTCCTGGAAAGTGTCGAATACTTTTTATTGACATTATAATATCATTAAAATAGTATTCCACGTGTTATACCCCATCTCCTGGATATATATATATATATATATATATATATATATATATATATATATATATATATAAATAAAAGGAAATTAATCCGACAGTGTGAATTTGATATATTGAAAAAAAAATGATGTTTACAAATGCTTGGGATCATCAGGAGAGAATGTGCACCGTTTCGGGGCCTTCCTCTCAACGGTTTCAACTGCACATCGGACCCCCTCACTGTTGTGAGGTTCCTCAGAATATCTGTATCGACCGTATGTATCAAAATTGTTCATAATACACTCCAACTATTAAATAAGTAACCAATAAGTCCACAGTTGTGCTGTGGACTTATTGGTTATATGAACAATTTTTATACTTAATATACACTTTTTATACAATTATACACTTTTTATACAATTTTACATCAGGCTCTTTTGAGTCTTATTATAAACTATTATAAATGTTATGCTTCTGATTTACAAAAATTAAAAATAGAATTCATTTTATTTTTAATAAAGATAACGCATTTTTTAAAAATTCCAACATTGACTAACAGCGTTCTGTTTGCGTATTCTTCTTCTAACGTTCATTTCATACCGTATTTGCTCTTGTTAATGACCGATCTATTACATACGGTCGATACAGATATTCTGAGGGACCTCACAACAGTGAGGGGGGGGATGTGCAGTTAAAACCATTGAGAGGAAGGCCTCGAAACGGTGCACATTCTCTCCTGATGATCCCAAGCATTTGTAAACATCATTTGTTTTTTCAATATATATATATATATATATATATATATATATATATATATATATGAATCCGTCTTTTGCTCTCTATTCATTTTATGAGAGGGATGCGTGGTTATACCCTCATATTTAAATCTTACTTACTTTCTTTCTGAAGTAGCTGGCTCTTTTTTTCTTACTATTTCTGTTTCTTGTAGTCTCTTGCTATCTTCACGACTCCTATTTCTTCTATTGTTAATTGGCCTTATTTTAACTGGTCTGGTTCTGTAATAAGTCCGGTTCTTTAAGTTTCTGGTCTGATTATGCCTAGGCTGCCGTTAGTTCTCAGAGACAACACAAGTCTTATACTTTGTTGTGATTACATTTCTATCAACTTCAGAACCAGAACTTCCAAGCTAGGATTCTCAACCGCATTCGGGGCGTGAAGCCGGTCCGTGCTTACAATAGGACGTCTCATAGATTAACTGACTCTAATATAAGTGAACCTTCCGTTCCTCTAGGCTTCGTAACTGGAAGGAGTCGGGTCAGATTGAGATTACGGAGATTTAATCACCTAACGGCTAAGATTTGAATTTCAACAACCATAATCTGTTCTACACTACTACTAAAAACTACGGTACCATCAATATACAGCACCATGTCTACTATTACCCGGAATGGTATTACCAGTTAGGGTTCCATTTCAGAGTCAAATAGATATTTTTAGAAAACTTTTGTATTAATAAGTAAGAACCATAAAAAAGAATAATTATTTGAAACTGTAATTTGTTAGAAAACATTGTTTGTATTGGTTACTTGAAAGTAGGTTGGGTGTTTAGATTTTACGGCATATGAACAATTAAATCTTACTTACTTTCTTTCTGGAGTATCTGGCTGTTTTTATTCTATCATCTGTTTCTTGTAGACTGTTGCTATCTTCACGGCTCCTATTTCTTCTATAGTAATTTTATGTCGAAGTTGGTTTTGAATTATTCATTTTTTATAGGTATTCAAAATATTTGAAAACTCTTTCTCTTAAACGCATTTAAAAAAAAAACAACTATTTTTTATCTATTAATGAGACCCTTACAAGTACTACCACACCAAGTCAGAGTGGACCTGAGAGTAATGTCAATGAATTTGTACTTCAGAGTATCAGAATTGACCCAGGGACACTAAGATACTCAGCCACCGCCTTCAACGATGATAGAAGAGGCTGGAAGTTGTCACAAGTGGTATAGGGTCGGGAAATCATATTGGTAGTAGGGCTTGACGAGACCAACCATTTACTCGGAGGGAGCCTCCCCTCTTGCAAATCGAGCCCAAGTAAGGGCCAGTGGTATGTTGCATGTCATGCACTGCTCAGCAACTAGGATTCCGTCAGACATTATTTTTATGGGAAAACAGACGATTCCATTCTCATTATTTAGGTACTATATGACAATTATTATTATTATTATTATTATTATTGTTCACTCCGTTTGAGTTTTCACACCAGTGTTAGCTGATGGTATTTCACTGGAGTCTGAGTGACAGCAAGTCTCCGCAGGTCTCCAGGACTCTTCTGAGTATTCTGGCAGATTGCGGCAGTGCAGTGTTTTGAATGGTTTCAATCCTTCCTCTGATTTCCAAACTTTCCAAATCCTTTTCCAATCCTTTTGGGACTGTTCCAAGTGCACCAACTACAATTGGTATCACTTTCACTTTCATATTCCATAACTTTTTTAGTTCTCTGTCAAGGTCCAGGTATTTGTCCATTTTTTTCATTTTCCTTTAGCTTCACCCTGTGATCTGCTGGCACTGCAAAATCTACCAGTTGACAAGTTCTTTCTTTTTTGTTTATCAACACTAGGTCTGGTCTTCTTGCTGGGATAAGGTGATCCGTTTTTATTTCAAAGTCCCAGAGAATTATTATTATTATTATTATTATTATTATTATTATTATTATTATTATTATTTCCAAATCCTTTCTTGGCAAGCAGGATAAATTCTTCTATCCTATCCAAACATTTTGTTCGCTCTTAATTTTGTTTTTTAAATCTGTCGCCTGATGGCGTCGTTACCCAGATGCAAGGTTTTATGAATACATCTATGTTTTCTCTTATTCTAACTAGAACTTCTCACCTCCACTCTTGTCAGACGAAGGACAGATTTTGTATTGTATATTATTTCTTTACTTAATCTTTTGATCATATTTTCAATGAGACTGAGTCTAGTGTCTAGAATTATTCTTGCTCTTCAGACATGTGATTTTAAAATCTTTCTCTTTTATTTATTTTCTTGGTTGAATCTGTTTTCACTAATCCTAAATAACTGGTGTCCTGTTTTTCGATCAGAGACTTTAATAAATATATAATATATTGCTTTCTTTTGTATTCTTGTTATTATTATTATTAGCAGTAGTAGGACCTGTGGATATACCACAGTATGATAATTTAATTATTACAACGTTTGATATGATTACTTAAGAGTTAAATAGTTCAATATGAAAAAAAACGTATAATAATCTGATTTAACTCAGTCACTCATTTTGCTTTATTTTTTCTTCTTTTTTATCTTCGATTGCAACAGATTAGCGTTATTGCTTCTACGCACTCACTCATCTTATATCTTTCACCTACTGTCTCTCTTTCTTATTATATTTTTCTGTGTTGCATGTCCTTTTTCTTCTCTTTCATTCTTTATATAAAAAAGGAATGGTCCATTATTAAGCTGAGGTGAAGATACCCATAACGTCTCATCAGTGTGGCTAGACACAACAACTAACTCCGATCCGTTAACCTCTAGGCTATCGCCAGCTGCCGTTTAAGGAACGGTGTTTTATTTTTTTAAATACACACATCTGTATATATACTTTACGATCACCAGAGAGATCAAATCTGTAAATAGATGATCATTGCGTTATGCTGGCGGTAAAAGTTTATTAAAGATGCTCCTAAAGAGCTCTACCGGTTATGTGAGCATATAATAAATCATACACACACACACACACACACACACACACATATATATATATATATATATATATATATATATATATATATATATATATATATATATATTAATATATGGCTAACTCTATCGCACTTGATGAGGCAGTAGTAACCAATATATACAATATTACTAGGACCGTGCACACTATCTGATACAGTGATATTACTCGCGTTTGACAATGTTCTTCACTTTTTCAAAAACGTTCACTAACTGGCGATTGCCCTGCTTAAACAAGCAACTTTAAAAAGCATGAAAACAATATGGTAGAAGATTAGTTTCCATACAATTAAATATATACAAAAAATATAAATGCATATATATATATATATATATATATATATATATATATATATATATATATATATAAGTTTTTTTTTTGGCTGCTCCTCCACAGAAAATGACGTTAGTGCACGTATAGGAAAAGCATAGGCCGTTATAAATAAACTATCGATCATATGGAAATCCAACCTCACAGACAAGTTAAAGAGACGGTTCTTCCAGGCCGTTGTCATATCAATACTGCTATATGACTGCACCACCTGGACCCTAACTAAGCGACTAGAGAATAAACTAGATGGGAGCTGCACAAGAATGCTGCGGGTGATCCTGAACAAGACATGGAAACAACACCCTACGAGAAAGCAGCTATACGACCACCTACCACATATCACCCAAACCATCCGAGTAAGACGGACACTGCTGGAGAAGCAAGGACGAACTCATAAGCGACGTCCTCCTGTGGAAGCCAGCACATGGACAAGCCAGTGTGGGCCGACCAGCAAAAACGTACATTGATCAGCTCTGTGCGGATGCAGGATGCTGCATAGAGGACCTCCTGAGAATGATGAGCGATAGGGACGGATGGAGAGAGATTGTCATGGATATCCGCGCTGAAAGCGCGACATGATGATGATGATGATATATAAGAAAATAACAGATTAGGAAAATTCAACAACATGTGAGGAAAAGTAATGGAAAAGTGTATGACTAACACAAACAATTTGCCTCATTTACCATACACCCATTTATCCTTCTATCCTTACCCCATCAACGTATTACCTACTTTTGTGACAACACTTTTTCTCCTTCTGTCTCCCTCCTCCTATTCCGCCTTTTACATTGTCCTCATCTATATACCACCCTCGTTTAGAATAATAAAGTTAATTCTGTTGAAGCTTCTAAAACCAACTAAGGCGAAGTATTGATTGAATGTAATTGTTTGTGTTCGTTATTCACTTTCAGCTTACGTCTTTTACATATGTGTGTGTGTGTGTGTGTGTGTGTGTGTGTGTGTGATTGTAAATATATAGTGACTGCATACCGTTTCAACGTTTCCGTTTGTGTAGTTATACTTCAGTAATATATTCAAGATAGCTCAAACTTCATAATAAGTACAGATTTGATGATAATAATAATTGTAAAAAGAATTGTGGGTCTTTCGGAGTTTCGATTGATTTTATCTCATCTTGATCCTACATTCATATAGATTGGAACTGCCAAGTATTTTGTTAATATGTTTCTCATTCCTTCCTTTTTTATAGCCAGGTCTCCTATAATTCAGTTCTAGTAGGGTCTCGAAAAGATCACATCCATCTAAACCACAGAAGATCCCTAAATTATTCCCGATTATATATATATATATATATATATATATATATATATATATATATATATATATATATATATATATATATATATATGAGTATGAAAAGGTGGAATGAAAACATCACACAAGGCTGTTAAAGAAGAAAACAATTTATAATATAATCATAGCTGATACTGATCAATATTTCGATTTTACAAAAATCATCATCAGAGCTCATTCACACCATGATGATTTTTGTAAAATCGAAATATTGATCAGTATCAGCTATGATTATATTATAAATTGTTTTCTTCTTTAACAGCATTGTGTGATGTTTTCATTCCACCTTTTCATACTCATATTGTCGGATTCATTTCCTTTCTTTTAACTTATATATATATATATATATATATATATATATATATATATATATATTAGCATTTTTTAGAAAAAAACAAATGATGTTAATAGTTTGCTGACAGAATCTGTTTCGACCTTTTTAATGCTCTATTAACTATATTTTATATAGAAATCAATTAGAAATTAAGTAAAAATAAGTGTAATCTTCATCAAGAGCAAAATATGAAGGAAAGACGAAAAAATAACCGTTGGAAGGAGGGGTACAAACGAACGCTGGTTTTCGATGCTGGAATTTTTTCCGTCTTTCCTTCATATTTGGCTTTTTATGAAGACCGCTCTATTAAAAAGGTCGAAACAGATTCTGTCAGTCAACTATTAACATCATTTGTTTTTTCTAAAAAATGCTAAATTCATACTGTCGGATTAACTTCCATTTACTTCATATATATATATATATATATATATGTGTGTGTGTGTGTGTGTGTGTGTGTGTGTGTGTGTGTGTGTGTGTGTTTGTGTGTGTATGTGAAGAGATGGAAGGACTCCGACGGTATGTAGTATATTAAGAAATTTTAAAAATGCCAGGTTTAAATAAAATGAGTGGTAAGTTTATTAGCCGACGCTGCAGTGTTTCGATCTGTTAATTAGATCTTCTTCAGGCCATTTGTTGATATAAGCAAAAGTAATAAAATAAGTTATCACAGAATAACGAGAAAAACTGCGATAGTCTTTGTTTATCAATCTGTTCAAAATTTGAAGTTTGAAGAAAGAACGCTGGAAAAGGTAGACGGTATGAAATATGATGTCAAATATCCTTCTTTTTTTTATGGTGTGAGTATGAGTGTGTGTGTATGTATGAAGAAGATCTAATCAACAGATCGAAACACTGCAGCGTCGGCTAATAAACTTACCACTCATTTTATTTAAACCTGTGTTTTTTCAAATTTCTTAATATACTACACACACACCCACCCACACACATCCACCCACCTACACACACACACACACACACATATATATATATATATATATATATATATATATATATATATATATATATAGAAGAAACCAAATAAAAAAATAATTTCAAAAGGAGTGATCAATGCTATTATAGAAGAGTAGTTACAAAACCGAAAAAACACTTAGAATTATGGACTCGAGAAGTCACTTATTTTAAGTCTCATATTACTGTCTGATGATTCTGTAAACCACGTGAAAGCTAAACTTCCGGATTCTAAAGTCCGTAATATATAAACAAACACACTCACTCACTCACATGCACAAACACATAGACACACATATATTATAATGGAGATAATATGTCTGTTTGACTCTAACCCAAACTGTCACCACCAACATCACAATTCCTTTGTTATTTACGTTATATTCTCAATGGTTATTAAATAATCATTATCTAATCTTAACCAGCATCTTATCTATTTACAATGTTTCTATTAAGGTCTAGCTGAAAAAGATTTGCCTCAAATAAGTAAAAGTAAGTAAAGTTGTCGGGGTGCCCTAAAATCAGTATCAGCCAATCAGCGAGGGAGTCTATCCCCTTTTCACTAGCGCTAGACCAAGGAGATTGTTTTCGCATCTGAGGTGGGGCCGCCACACCTACCATCTGCTCCTTACTTTACCGCACAGATCCCTGTGCTACTCATACGCTGAGTTGGCGAGGACCGGTATCGAACTAGGAGCCTTTTGGTTTCTAGCCGAACGCTCTACCGACTGAGCTAACCCGGCCCTGTATACAGGGCCGGGTTTCCTCAAATACAACCCATTTAATGTTTAAAGTCCTGCGATAATTGTGATACATCATAAAGAAATTCATTTATACATAGTATGTGATGTAAATAATTTACAGGATTTACAAGAAATAAAGAGTTTTTTAAAAGAAAATCGTGTTATTGATTTCTAAAATCATTGTTTTATTCTCAAAAGTATCAAAAGCATTCGTTCTATCATTTTATATAGAAATCAATAAGAATTAAGTAAAAATAAGTGTAATCTTTTTTGTGTTTTATCTAATTTCATTAGCCTTTCAAATTCACTTATTTAGTTATATTAAAACTTAAATCCTTTTTTTGTTAGTATTTATAATTAAATGCACCGATAAAATGGACTTTGATAAATACTTATTTGAAAGACTGTCGATGACCTTAACCAGATGACATGCACTAATATTCTATATGACAACTTTTAAAACAGACATTTTAATTTTGTGTCATTGTCATGAGGTCTTACCTACTTCATTTACCACTTCCTGTTCCTAAAATATATTTGAAATAGAGCTGAATATATTGCTTTTAAAATTAAAACAAAATCAAGTTCTGACCTTTTATATAATGCACATGTTGGCCTGTTCCTGCTGGGTTATCAGACTGAATAAATAAATATATTCATTCTGTTTATATAATAACTGCAATTTAAGCATTTTATATTTTAGTAAAAGCTTGCACGAAAAACCCATGAACAAACACTTTTTCAACAATGTGCCCTCTGTGTGTATTATTTAATGTTCTCGCGTGATTATTTGATAATTTTGCTTTTAGGAAGCGTCGTCGAGTAGCAGAGGTAGCCGAATTTTTAACAGCACAGGAGTGTTTAAAGTTGAGGTATTAGACGTGTATGCCGAAAAGAGGGGTTCCATCAATGAAAAATTGCGATGTTGGGAAAATACCTGGGAACTATTACTTAAGCATAACATTATCTACATATCGTTATGATATAAATAATCTTACATATATATCTAGATAATAAATTGAAATATTTATAATATACTCTTTCAATTTATTTTGAATGCATGTCACGATATCATTGATTCTATTAACTTTAACTTTTAACTTTATTATTTAAGTTATTTTATAATTTAATAAAGATATACAGCTCATGCATCTGTGGCATCTGAAATCTAATATATTGCAATGGAGTTATCAGAATAATAATTGATTAGAATGATTTTATATATTTTGTTATTGTCTAGATTACATCATTTCAGAAATAAAACCGCTTTCTTAGAGGTACCAGATACTTTTTAAGATATCAGATTTCTTTAATGGACCCCCTTTTCGGCATACATGTCCAGTACCTCGACTTTGACCCCCTTTTTCCAACGTGATTATTGATTAATTTCAAACTTACGCCTTTGGGCAAGTCAATAATCTACTTCTATAATCTCAGTTATGTGGCCTTTTGTCATAATGGGGAGTTTATCGCGGCAATTGGGCTCACTCTGATCTCGTAAAATTTAATCATCACTGAAACTGTAGTAATATTACTTAGCGGAGCGATGTAGGGTAATATCAATGACACATTGCAGTATTTTAAACGCACTAATAACATGGTCAGTTTTGAGGCAAATCTAACTCAGATTTTTATTTAGACATTGGTGATAAATAAAATTTATTCTATGTCTTAATGATTTTAACCATAAATTAAACACTTATCAATACACTTATACAATGGTTTACAATGTCATAAGTCTCATGACCAAATTAATTGGTGGAGATTTTTAAAAATCGTATCTTTTCAAAATTTCAATAATCAATTATAAATATCAGATTTTTTAATTGACCCCCTTTCCGGCACTCATGTCCAGTACCTAAATTTTGACCCCCTTTTTCTGACGTGATTATTTAATAATTCTGCTTTTAGTAAGTGTTGTCGTGTACCAGTGGGGCAAATAATAAAACCAGCAATCCAGGTTTAAGTTCAGACTTAAATTGTCTGAGTTAAATTCAAACTCATGCCTTTGGGAGAGTCAATAATCCTTTTATATAATCTCAACTATGAGGCCTTTTGTCGTATTGTCGTATCGTAGCAATTGGCCTATAACATCATCTCGTAAAATTTAATTATAACTGAAACGGTAGCAATATTACTTAACGGGGCGATTATATAATGACACATTTGCAATTTTTTAAATGCACTAATAACATGGTCAGTTTTGAGGCAAATATAACTCAGATCTTTATTTAGAAATCGGTAATAAATAAGATTTTTTCTGTGTATTAATGATTTGACTATGATTATAGATTAAATACTTACTGATACACTTACGAAATTCCTGAGGGTATTGGGGCATAAGCAGTAACGTAGTTTAGCTTACAGACAGACAGATAGACAGGCACCGAATCTTCATTATAAAAAGATTTCACAAAAACAGTAACCATTGGGTGATCTTCAGCGATTCCTTATTTCGGAGATGAAAGGCTTTTATCAAGTTTATCATTATCATCGCTATGCTCGAAAAATAAACAAAGTCGGCGAGTTAATATCATTCACTTAAAAATAATTGTTTCAAAATGTGTGCCAGTCAAACAAATTAGCATCGGTTCAAATGACATCGAAGTGACTGTTTCTTTTTAATAAATAACTTTCTTTGGCGCGTCAAAGTTTAACTTTTTTTACAGCCACGACCATCAGATGTCAGAAAGTCTCAAAGATTCTGAGATAATGGACATATGGAACCAGCAGTTGGTATCTCAGTTAGTGAAGATGGATAGACAAAGTCAACATGAGGTCTTTGATGGTTTGCAGTTGTTCCTGAAGGGTTTTTGTTTGACACCGATAATTTTGAAGTCTCCACCAATTGAGTCTCTGTCACTTCTTTCAGTTGAGTTGAGATTTTTTCGTCTTTCATTTCATAGGTTTAAGAATTGGTCGATGAGATTAATAGTGTCACTAAGATATTGACTTAAGGTTACATTTGAAGGGTGGGATGTATAAATTCTGTTGAAACAGAAGAAATATTCTCGAAAAGTCTTTTAGAAATGCTGAGGAAAGCAAAAAAAAAAAAAAATTATATATATCTATATATATATATATATATATATATATATATATATAATATACCAAGCGTGTTGGTAGATCCTTGCGGAGAGAAAAAAACCCGGCAGAGAGTTTGATTGTAAAAATATAATACCAAACATCAACCAGGAAGAAAAAATTTTTGAAAAAAAGAAAAGACCAGATATTCGTACCAACAAAAAATAATCTATTGTATAGTATTTGGCCAAAAGAAAAAAACAATTTATATGCATATATATGTATATAAGATATATATATATTCATATAACCGCTAGGAGAAGCTAATTTGTAAAAAGTGCTCGATACCTAAGTAGAGCCAAGTAATAAGGATATCTACTGAGTCAGACGAACCTACTATTAGTTTCGCATAAAGCTCTTCAGGGCTAAAATCAGATTTAGCCCTGAAGAGCTTTATGCGAAACTAATAGTAGGTTCGTCTGACTCAGTAGATATCCTTATTATATATATATATATATATATATATATATATATATATATTTTTGAAGGCGAAATAATGCACATTTATGTTTAAAAACATATTTAATTTTTTTCTAAAAAAAAGTAGAAAAATCAGCAAAAATAACAACAAGAGATAACGAATGAAATGTGGGAAAATTAGCAAAGAAGACAACAAGAGATAACGAATGAAAATGTAGGAAAATCAGCAAAGAAGAAACAACAGAGATAACGAATGAAAATGTAGGAAAATCAGCAAAGAAGACAACAAGAGATAACGAATGAAAATGTGGAAAATCAGCAAAGAAAACAACAAGAGATAACGAATGAAAATGTAGGAAAATCAGCAAAAGAAAGACAACAAGAGATAACGAATGAAAATGTAGGAAAATCAGCAAGAAGACAACAAGAGATAACGAAGAAAAGAAAATAACAAGAGATAACGAATGAAAATGTAGGAAAATCAGCAAAGAAGACAACAAGAGATAACGAATGAAAATGTAGGAAAATCAGCAAAGAAGACAACAAGAGATAACGAATGAAAATGTGGGAAAATCAGCAAAGAAGACAACAAGAGATAACGAATGAAAATGTGGGAAAATTAGCAAAGAAAACAACAAGAGATAACGAATGAAAATGTAGGAAAAACAGCAAAGAAGACAACAAGAGATAACAAATGAATATGTAGGAAAATCAGCAAAGAAGACAACAAGAGATAACGAATGAAAAAGTAGGAAAATCAGCAACGAAAACAACAAGAGATAAACAATGAAAAAGTAGGAAAATCAGCAAAGAAAATGAGATAACGAATAATAAATTAGGAAAATCAGCAAAGAAGACAACAAGAATGAAAAAAGGAAATAAAACCATAAGCAAAACAATCATGCATGAAAAAATAGCATAATTTTTTTTAAAAAGAATGAAACAAAGAAATGAAGCAAAAATTTTTTAAAAAAAGCAACAACATAAAAACAAACAATAAAAAATAAAAATAAAAGAAGATTCAATTCTGACATTTCAAAATCAGTGATTATAATACAAATGGTTTTCGCCTTGCCCGCATGGCTCAGAATATGTCATCGCCTCCTTCTTATGTCCCTGGTGATGAGCTCCGAACGTTTCACTATATCACTGTACGCAATAGAATCACTATGAAAAAAAACGTGACTAAATTAGAGAGTAATATACAGATCGGAACAATCCATCTCAATTATCTCAGTAAATTATGTAACACAAGCGCTTCCATGTTTTATAAGTAGATTAACCTCAAAATTTGTTCTTTGATTTACAAAGAAATCCACACTGCATTAAAATGAACCCTGGTCAGTCAGGTTTATTTAATCAAAATACGCAACTCTTTTAATTTGCACATACCAAGCCTTTGTAAACGACTGAAGAAAAAAAAGTAAAATTGGTGGAGTGGCCTATCGTCGGTATCAGCAGGACAGCAAAGGAGTCTATCTCCTTTTCGCTAGCGCTAGATAAGGGAGATTTTTTGTTGGATGGAGCGTCTTACAAACCGTCCACCCCTACTTTATCACAGTGATCATATTACCCTATCTGTGCTACTCATGCGCTGAGTTGGCGGGGAACAAGGAACGTTGCGATTTCCTAGGCGGTTTCTCTACCGACTGAGCTAAACCGGCCCGTACAAACGACTGTTACTTCAAGTAATTATTTTTTATGTAAATAATTTACATAAAGTTAAGTAGTTTCAAGTATTCTAGTCTAAATCTAATGATTATCTTAATAATAATTAAACAATAGATACATGAACGATAAAACCTTTTTTTCGAGAATTTAGATTGACAAAATTCTGCTATTTCTATAATAGATACAAAAAGAGTGCTATTTTATTTTAACAAAATGCCGAATACAAAAATAGATTCGAATAAAAATATTTAAACCGTTTCATCATCAAAATATTCAGAGTAACAGCCCATAAAAGAAAGCCTTGTCTGATAGAAACAAAATAGCAACAACGAAAGCAGGAAGTTTGTTTGTTTGTTTGTTTTGTTTTACGGCATATCAACCTCAGTGGGTCATTTAATGCCGATAAAGTTTTGAAAATCAATTCTTAATGGATAATACAATTTTTTTATAAACACATTTTTCTATTTAACCCATAGATGGGACCCCTAACAGGTACTACCACTCCGGGTCAGAGAGGACCAGGGAGCAATGGTGATGAAGGGGTGCTCCACATTCCCCAAACCTCCAGAACTGGAACCTCACCATCAGATAGAGTTTAACGTCATTCCCAGGACATGTAGACCCGCAGCCACCGCCTTCTAGCACCCATATGATAAAAAGGGGAAAGCAGGAAGTGTTTTAATGAATATATTTCCTCCCATAGCATAATTGGACTTCTCCAATGGAACGCATATAAAGATACGAATACGTGAGGTTATTCGTAGTCGAGTCACTACTAGTCGAGTAGTTATTCATACTGTTGGAGAACTGCGCGTTAACTCGATTATTTATATTCTTATACAAAAAGTGGACCATATGACCTTTAGGCACCTCTTTTTGATCTCGATTAAGAAAAGACATGTTTTTCATTTACACTCTCAATATCCGGTTCTTTTAACAGACGATTTTAGATTATTTTTTAAATTTATAAAACTAACCCCTAACCCTAACCCCTAACCCCTAACACTAACCCCTAACAAACAACCGGATATTGACGTTGTAAATAAAAAAACATGTCCTTTCTTAATCGAGATCAAAAAGGGGTGCCTAAAGGTAATATGGTCCAAAAAAGTAATAAAACCTTTTTTCCAGCTTTTCAATGTTGTATTTTGATAATTTCAGGCACAACAGGAAGAAAACTAAACAAAACAAAACAAAAAAAATCTACAAAGAAAAACGACAAAGTAGGAAAGGGGAAGGGCTCGGTTAATGATTAACGTCATACGTGGCGATCAGAGTTCAAATACTGCTCGAGACTGTTTGCATTTTACATAGCACTAATACCCTTGGGAAAGGTATTCATTCTACTATTCTTTAATGTTAGTATGGCAACCAGTCTAGGAGAAGGAAAACTCAATTCAAATCTGTTATACTCCACTTAATTGTGTCACATCCTTGTGTCATATTTTATTTGTGCGGAGATATTGGTAAATATGTATCTGATTAGCTAATTCTTTAGCAATAATGTGTTAATGTCTTGCTTTAAGTTTATAAAAAATGGCAGAGTGGCCTAGTGTCGGTATCAGCCGGTCAACGTGGGAGTCTATCTCATTTGTGCTAGCGCTAGACCAGGGAGATCTGTGCTACTCTTTAGCTGAAATGGCGGACCAGTATCGAACCCGGAAACTAGGTATTCCTTGGTGGGTATTCTACCGAGTGAGCGAAACCGGCCGCCAATTGTATAAACAGCCAAACAAATTCGGAAGTGATTTTGAATGCACTTTCGACATTGTGAAACTGTGAACGTAGATCTTGCGACCCTAGATTTTTTGAATGAAGGCTGAAGCTCATAGCCTGGAAAGAACACTTATGCGATTTTTCTATTCCCAAACGTCAATTTGAAAAAGGTTAATTAGTTCTGTCCAGTGTGTCACTTCGAGGTTGATGGTCATCATTTTCTAAAAACTTTTTTTGGCTGGCTTCCCAATTTTGCAAGAAAATCAAATTCAATTTGTTTTCATTTGAAAATCTCTCCTTACTTTTTTCCCCATTTTATTTTATGGTGTGATTTAAATTGAAATTTAAAAAAACAAAACACAAACAAACAAACAAACAAACAATCAGACTATAAATTGACATAAACAATTTAGTTCATCTAAACATATATACAGGGTAGTTGGTGTTGGTGTGTAGGTATGTATATACGTATGTCCGGATGAAACTATGAAAATTAAACAATTAACGACAAGGTATATATATATATATATATATATATATATATATATATATATATATATATATATATATATATATATATATATATATATTATATATTATATATATATATATATGCATTAACTATCAACGGTTCTTATTTTATGTGCAAAAATTATGAAGATTTAATTTATATTCGAAGATATTTAAAAATTAAAATATACACAGAAATAGCATTAAAATCATACTTTAAAATATCTGGTATTTGTAAATCATAAAAGTAAACAAATCAGTACACAATGGTTTTGTGCTCCCTTCTACCCTTCTATATTCTAGATTTATATAAGTAAATATTAAGTAAATATCTACTTGACTAATAGAGAGGATTTTAGACCTTGTAAGTTCACTTAAAAAAAAACAGAGAAAATACTTTTTTTTCATGCATTTTAACTGACGGTTTATTAGGTTTCATGAAATTATGTTAGAACTTGTCCAAAATTTAAGTTACAAAATTCACACGCCCTGTTGGTTGGGTTTAGAATACTCTGACACCATCCTCTGTAGGAAAATCAGCAAAGAAAACAACAAGAGAGATAACGAATGAAAATGTGGAAATCAGCAAAGAAAACAACAAGAGATAACGAATGAAAATGTGGAAAATTAGAAGAAAAACAAGAGATAATAACGAATGAAAATGTGGGAAAATCAGCAAAGAAAACAACAAGAGATAACGAATGAAAATTGGGAAAATTAGCAAAGAAAACAACAAAGATAACAAATAAAAATGTGGGAAAATCAGCAAAAAAACAACAAGAGATAACGAATGAAAATGTGGGAAAATCAGCAAAGAAAACAACAAGAGATAACGAATGAAAATGTGGGAAAATCAGCAAAGAAAACAACAAAAAGATAACGAATGAAAATGTGGGAAAATCAGCAAAGAAAACAACAAGAGATAACGAATGAAAATGTGGGAAAATAGCAAAGAAAACAACAAGAGATAACGAATGAAAATGGGAAAATCAGCAAAGAAAACAACAAGAGATAACGAATGAAAATGTGGGAAAATTAGCAAAGAAAACAACAAGAGATAACAAATAAAAATGTGGGAAAATCAGCAAAGAAAACAACAAGAGATAACGAATGAAAATGTGGGAAAATCAGCAAAGAAAACAACAAGAGATAACGAATGAAAATGTGGAAAATTAGCAAAGAAACAACAAGAGATAACGAATGAAAAATGTGGGAAAATTAGCAAAGAAAACAAAAGAGATAACAAATAAAAATGTGGGAAAATCAGCAAAGAAAACAACAAGAGATAACGAATGAAAATGTGGGAAAATCAGCAAAGAAAACAACAAGAGACAACGAATAAAAATGGGGAAAATCAGCAAAAAAAACAACAAGAGATAACGAATAAAAATGTGGGAAAATCAGCAAAGAAAACAACAAGAGATAACGAATAACGAATAAAAATGTGGGAAAATCAGCAAAGAAAACAACAAGAATAACGAATGAAAATGTGGGAAAATTAGCAAAGAAACAACAAGAGATAAAATAAAAATGGGAAAATCAGCAAAGAAAACAACAAGAGATAACGAATGAAAATGTGGGAAAATTAGCAAAGAAAACAACAAAGATAACAAATAAAAATGTGGGAAAATCAGCAAAGAAAACAACAAGAGATAACGAATGAAAATGTGGGAAAATCAGCAAAGAAAACAACAAGAATAACGAATGAAATGTGGGAAATCAGCAAGAAAACAACAAGAGATAACGAATGAAAATGTGTAAAATTAGCAAAGAAAACAAGAGATAACGAATGAAAATGTGGAAAATCAGCAAAGAAAACAACAAGAGATAACGAATAAAAATGTGGGAAAATCAGCAAAGAAAACAACAAGAGATAACGAATGAAAATGGGGAAAATCAGCAAAGAAAAACAACAAGAGATAAAAATCAGCAAAGAAAACAACAAGAGATAACGAATGAAAATGTGGGAAAATCAGCAAAGAAAACAACAAGAGATAACGAATAACAATGTGGGAAAATCAGAAAAAAAAAACAACAAGAGATAACGAATGAAAATGTGGGAAAATCAGCAAAGAAAACAACAAGAGATAACGAATGAAAAAAAATCAGCAAAGAAAACAACAAGAGATAACGAATGAAAATGTGGGAAAATCAGCAAAGAAAACAACAAGAGATAACGAATGAAAATGTGGGAAAATCAGCAAGAAAACAACAAGAGATAACGAAAATGTGGGAAAATCAGCAAAGAAAACAACAAGGATAACGAATAAAAATGTGGGAAAATTAGCAAAGAAAACAACAAGAGATAACAAATTGGGAAAATCAGCAAAGAAAACAACAAGAGATAACGAAAGAAAATGTGGGAAAATCAGCAAAGAAAACAACAAGAGATAACGAAAAAAATGTGGGAAAATCAGCAAAGAAAACAACAAGAGATAACGAAAAAAAATGTAAAATCAGCAAAGAAAACAACAAGAGATAACGAATGAAAATGTGGGAAAATTAGCAAAGAAAACAACAAGAGATAACGAATTAAAATGTGGGAAAATCAGCAAAGAAAACAACAAGAGATAACGAATAAAAATCTGGGAAAATCAGCAAAGAAAACAACAAGAG
The DNA here is from genome assembly GCA_023376005.1 of Doryteuthis pealeii. Classification (NCBI taxonomy): domain Eukaryota; kingdom Metazoa; phylum Mollusca; class Cephalopoda; order Myopsida; family Loliginidae; genus Doryteuthis; species Doryteuthis pealeii. The sequence continues at coordinate 5,519,649 of CM042144.1, read as the reverse complement.
ATAACGAAAGAAAATGTGGGAAAATCAGCAAAGAAAACAACAAGAGATAACGAAATAAAATTGGGAAAATCAGCAAAGAAAACAACAAGAGATAACGAAAATGAATAAAAATGTGGGAAAATCAGCAAAGAAAACAACAAGAGATAACGAATAAAAATGTGGAAAATCAGCAAAGAAAACAACAAGAGATAACGAATGAAAATGTGGGAAAATTAGCAAAGAAAACAACAAGAGATAACGAATTAAAATGTGGGAAAATCAGCAAAGAAAACAACAAGAGATAACGAATGAAAAAAAATCGTGCAGAGGTGCAGTCGATGTATTCTAAAACCATAACCGACAGGGCTAGTTTAGATTTGGGTTCGTTCCCTACTCAAAAGATTGCTATATGTATGACACTAATCTGCATCCGATAGTGAATGTTGAGTACTCTTTCATTGTCATTACTCCCATGTCTATCCCAAGCCGGAGCGGTAGTAACTGGTAAGGTCCCAAATCTAGGTCAAATTGATATATTTGAAAATAATTAGTATTAGATATGAATCTTTGAAAATATATAATGGCATTCAAATTATGCCTTAAGAATAGTGTTATGTTTTAGGATCGCCGCATATATTTTGCGCGGGAAATTCGAAACCGAGACAAAGAAGAAATTGAACAAAAGAAAATAATAGATAGCTTAGACAGAAAGTCTGGGGTAACAAAAGGAAGGGTAACAAAAGACTTCCTCTGTACAAACGGGAATTTGAACAAAGAGACTGGAAGGGGAAGAAAGAACTTCCGGTCAAAGGAACAAAAGGATGTGTGGGCGGCTGCCTTTACTTAAGGGGTCAGCAGTAGCAGTTAGTCAGATAGGAGACGGCGAACAGAGCACAAGGAGTCTGACCGTCGACACGGTCGAGCGCTGCTAGCGGTCAGTTCCACACCCCCTTACCTCACCATCTCAGCAACAGTAGTAGTAGTAGTAGTGGTAGTTCCCATTTTCAACGCTCGCCATCCACCACGTACAGCCGAGATGAGAGAAATAAAGTCAAATCTCCTACTACATAGAGCATGCCTTGTGATTTCATTTAAGCGACCACTAGATACATCGTCTAGGGGTTAGAAACGATCTCCGCTGTATACCAGCAACGTATACGATTCAGAGTAGCGAAGAAGGGCTATGCAACAATAGTTGAACTGGAGCCTCACTCCGGCATCTAACTTATTGTCACTCGTTTACGTAGGAAGCCTTGCCCATATACAGGGAATATAGATGTCGTATTATAATTCCTGCCGACAGAATGTAAACAAAATAGTTTATCGAAGACATCTAATACAAAATACGATGTTTTATAAGAGAGTGAAATCTAAACTTATTCTAAAAATTGTAATTTAAATGAAATCATATGCTCAGATTAGAATCGTGAGTAATAAAAGTGATCTTGACTTCTCGACGGCTGTTTAGATATATTGACTGTTTTCTTGACGCCGAGACGAATTAATGTCAATTTGAAAAAATAAGCAAAACAAAACAAGAAACAATGATCTGTGTTTTTTGGCGAAAAACGAAATTGTATAAACAAAGCACCGTCGGTATCCACCCAGACATTTCTCTAATCAACTTTTACTTGCTTCCAAAATTGATAATTCATACCAAGGTCTATATTTGGTTGGTTAGTTGGTTGGATTTTACGGCATGTAAACCCATTGGGTCATTTTATGCGGAAAAACTTTTGTTTTATTCATTCTTGATGGATACTCATTTTTTTCAAACTCATTTTTTAAACATATTTTTAATATTAATTTTGTTCTATTAAACCAATAGATGCGACCCTAATACTTCCTAACATTCCTGGTCAGACTGAACCTAGGAGTAAGGGCGATAAAGGGCTGCTATACATTCCCCAGTGCTTCAGAATTAGAACTTCACCATTAGATAGAATTTAACGTCATCCCCAGGACACTAAGACCCTCAGCCACCACCTTCTAGCACATATATGATCAAAACGGTAGGAGTTGCCATAAATGCAACACTGTTGGGACAATCATATAGGTGCTAGGGTTGATGTGACTAGCTGATAGATCTTGGGTGGTCTCCAACCGCCCGTTTAGCCGAAGTAAGGACCAAAGTGAAGTGTTGCATGTCATGTACTGCTCAGCCACCAGGTTTCCATCCTTAAGCATCACGGATCACCACCCATGGAAATAAGTGGCCCCATTGGATGTCTTACCCCTCCTGCAGAGGCGCAGTCGGTGTATTCTAAAACCATTGCCGACAGGGCTAGTTTAGATTTGGGTTTGTTCAGGATACTAAAAAAATGCGATGGTGCAATTTCACAAAGTTTTTGTGCTGTTTATATTAAAATTATCCTGAAAAATCCCGCTAGGTCTCATTTGGCAGATAGGTCTTATTTTCGGGGAAATCTCGTTTAAATAAGTTTAACTTGATTTACCCGGGTCCACCAGAGATTGCAAGTGATAATTTACTAACATAGATTGATAAAAAAAAATCGGAGAATTATCTGATTTTATTAAGATTTTCAATGTTAACTTATTAATAAACTAATTCACTTTTGTTAAATTACTAAATAGTTTCAGTGAAACTGATTTAATGGAAATGAATTGAAATTCTTTAAAGTAAGTATTACAGTTTGCGACAACCACAGATTTCTTTCATGATAGGTATTTTATTTTACAATCTTTGTTGTCGATTTGAAATGTACATTGAACGTTCACAGTCTTTCAGAGCTACCATATATGATAAATTCTCATAAGAGAAAATCAAAAAAATTAAAGAAATTGGACGTTGGATGGGGAAAGATAACAGAAAACTTAATGTATTTGTAAAAGATTGCCCAAAGATAATATGAGTGTTGTTATTTTGAATCACATCAAAAGAAATGATAGGAATGATCATGAATAACCAAATAAAATCATTACACTATCAAGAAAAATAGAATAAATTAGTCTCGCCACATGATGTGCAGAAAATATCAACCATTTACACAAAAACGACGTTACTACGAAAGACTTAGAGGACAACTATCAAAATGGTGAATGTCCAAATAAGAGATGAAATAAAATATTAATTCTTATAATGGGAAGGGTAGAAAAATGTCATAAGAACAAATTATACAACAACAACAAAATTGATAATACACAACAAAATAGTAAATGTATGTCATGTGGGGACATAGATGAAATGTATTATTTGGATTATTATTGTTCAGTTGGACACATGGCGCAACGAATATAAGGGTTGAGTTAATACAGTTCTAAGTGACAATCATCTCTAGGTGACAAGTTCAATCCTAGCCAAGGGTGATAATAGCATAGAATAAATAACATAGCTTAGCACTTGGACCCAGTCATGGTTAACGGAATGAGAACAGTCAACCCACGAAAGGGAAGGTTGCTGAATTGGAGAAGGCTCCCAAGTTCGACAGGAAATACCTAAAGAATGCCGGAGGGCACATCGGCCGAAACGCTGTGTATATAACAATAAAGATGAGGACAATAGTCCGAATAATACAAAATAATACAAATTATCAAGCCTCATATTAAAAACATTTCAGACAAATAGATGAACCAGTTAATCACATAATAAACAAATGCAGGAAGCTTACATAAAAGAAATAAAGACTAGTCACAACTGGGCGGGAAAGGTGATCCACTGTGAATTGAGCAAGAGACTAAATTTGACCTTTCTAAAACAAGAATCTATCCTAGAAGTCAAGACCCCAAAAATCCACTTTCGGCTAAAAGACCAGACCTAGAATGAATTAACAAGAAGAAAAAGACTTATAATTGGAGCTGATTTTACTGTTACACTAGAGCAAAAGTGAAAATTAAAGGTAGCAATAGACAAATACTTTTAGCTAAAAACTTAAAACAGACGCTTGATGGACTGGAGATTAGATGAAGAATCGAAATTATACAGATTGGTTAGAATACTCCGAAAAGTCCTGGGGACATAAGAAAACTTGTTATTACTCACTTCAAGGAATAATCATCCTTTAGAGCAGGAGTGAAAAACCCACATAAAAAATTACAATGGGTGAAATAATAATAATAATAATAATAATAATAATAATAAAACGCATAAAATTCTCTGGGACTTTGAAATAAAAACGGATCACCTTATCCCAGCAAGAAGACCAGACCTAGTGTTGATTAACAAAAGAGAAAGAACTTGCTAACTGGTGGATTTTGCAGTGCCAGCCGATCACAGGGTGAAGCTAAAGGAAAATGAAAAAATGGACAAATATCTGGACCTTGCCAGAGAACTGAAAAAGTTATGGAATATGAAAGTCAAAGTGATACCTATTGTAATTGGTGCACTTGGAACAGTCCCAAAAGGATTTGAAAAGGGTTTGGAAAGTTTGGAAATCAGAGGAAGGATTGAAACGATTCAGAACACTGCACTGATGCAATCTGCCAGAATACTCAGAAGAGTCCTGGAGACATGAGGAGACTTGCTGTCACTCAGACTCCAGTGAAAGACCATCAGCTAATGCTGATGTGAAAACTCAAAAGGAGTAAATAATAATAACAATAACAATAATAATAATAGAATGAGACGCATAAAATTCTCCGGGACTTTGAAATACAGAGAGATTCCCTAATCCTGTCTTGGAGACCAGATTTAGTGTTACTCAACAAGAACAGAGCTTGGCATCTCGTGGATTTTGTCGACATTGAGTGAAAATTAAAGAAAACGATAAGATAAATATTTGGACATGGCAAGAGAAATGAAAAAAATACCGAATATGCAGGTAAAGGTCGTAAGAATTGTAATTGGTGCCTGGGACCGGTCCAAAGGGGTTAGAAAAGACGTTTAGTGAATTGGAAATCAGTGGAAGAATCGAAATAATCTAAACAACTTCATTTTTCGACTAGACTACTTAGAAAATCCTGGACACCAGTGGAGACATGCTGTAACTCAACCACCAGTGAACCATCCACCCAAGGTAGGTGTTAAAAACTCTCAAGGAGGGAAATAATAATAATAATAATAATAATAATAATAATAATAATAATAATAATAAAATGAAAAAAAATGAAAAAAATGGACAAATACCTGGAACAAATGCCAGAGAACTGAAAAAGTTATGGAATATGAAAGTCAAAGTGATACCAATTGTAGATGGTCCACTTGGAACGGGCCCAAAAAGATTGGAAAAAGTTTGGAAAATCTGGAAATCAGAGGGAGAATCGAGACCATCCAGAATACTGCACTGCTGCAATCTGTCAGAATACTCAGAAGAGTCCTGGAGACCCGAGAAGATTTGTTGCCACTCAGACTCAGTGAAAGGCCAACTCAAAAGGAGTGAATATAATAATAATAATAATAATAATAATAATAATAATAATAATAATAATAATAATAGCTACGGCAGGTGTGAAAACTTATAATAATAATAATAATAATAATAATAATAATAATAATAATAATAATAATAATAGCTACCACAGGTGTAAAAACTTATAATAATAATAATTATAATTTTAACCATACAACAAAATGGTAGGTTCATAAACTGGAATCTTGAGAAGGAAATGTATGAAATTCTGTGTGATTTTGAGATACAGACATATCATTTCATCCCAACCTGAAGAAGATGACTTAATATTGATTAACAAGAAAAAGGAAACTTGCCACCTGGTACATTTTGGAGTTCCAGCAGATAACAGGAGGAAGGTGAAAGAAAGCGAAAATATAGTCAAATTCCTGGACCTTGTCAGAGAATTGAAGACCTGTGGAATATGATGGTGAAAGTGATACCAGTAATAATTGGTGCACTTGGAACGGTCCCTAAAGTGTTCAGAAAACAGAGTAAAGGAACTGGAAATCAGAGGTAGAAACATCAAAACAACAACATTGTTAAGATGAACAAGGATACCCAAAAGAGTCCTGGAGACCTGAAGAGACTTATTTACACTCAGACTCCAGTGAAAGACCGCCAGTAACACTGGTGTGAAAGATTCTAATAATAATAATAATAATAATAATAATAATAATAATAATAATGCACTGCTGCAATCTGCCAGAAGAGTCCTGGAGACCTGAGGAGACTTGCTGTCACTCAGACTCCAGTGAAAGAGCATCAGCTAATGCTGATGTGAAAATTCAAAAGGAGTAAATAATAATAATAATAATAATAATAATAATAATAATAATAATAATAATGCAAAAAATTTTGACCATACAACAAAATGTTATATGCATAAACCAGAACCTTTCCTTGAGAATGAAACGCATACAATTCTCTGGGACTTCGAGATAAAGACGAATCACCATATCCCAGCCAGGAGACTAGACCTAGTGTCGATTAACAAAAAAAAGGGGGAACGTGTCAAATTGTGGACTTTGCGTTTCCAACAGATCACAGGGTGAAGTTGAAAGAAAACGAAAAGATAAACAAATACCTGGACCTTGCCAGAGAATTGAAAAAGCTGTGGAATATGAGGGTCAAAGTGATAACAATTGTAGTTGGTGAACTTGGAAAAAAGACTGGAGGATATGGAAATCTGAGGAAGAATTGAGACCATCCAGACAACTACATTGTTGCAATCGGTTAGAATACTTAGAAGAGTCCTGGAGACCTGAGGAGACTTGTTGTCACTTAGATTCCAGTGAAATGCCATCAGCTAACGCTGATGTGAAAAACTCATAATAATAAATTATCTGGAGAATTAGATATTGTTCCGTTAGAAATACCAGCAGCTTTAGGAAAAATACCTTTTCTAATAAATTCTAATTCAGTGACCCCCTAGCGATTCGTCAATTAATATATTTTTGCAAGTTCCAATGAAGCGATAATGCTTCGTAGTTATTCTCCGGGTTGACAAACTAAATAAGAATATAATGTGAAATGCTTGATTAAATGGGAATAATTATTGAAGCATAAAGTTTATTAGGGATTCTTTTGTTTTAATTTAAATTTTGTATAATTAGTTAAGTCTTGTAGCAACATGTCTTCAAGATAGATATTGTTCGTGATTTGAATTAGAAAACCCACTTCATTCCACATCAGCAATAATAAACAATAGGTTAAAACTTTACCACGGGTCAAGAAGGAGATGGCGAAGTCTGATATTGCGGGATGAATTAAATGTGTTTAGGTGGATAATAGTCATTTGAATCAAATTATATATCTCACGCAGTGGGATCCATTCAGAGTGTGTGTACGTAAGGTCATTAAATTTCGATACGTGGAGGCGCGTGTTCTAATAGTTAAAGTCGTAGGAAATGGACTCGTCGACCCGAATTCAATTCTTGCACGATGCTGTTTGTATTTCACATAGCGCTAATACCCTTGGGAAAGGTATGAATCCAATTATACTTCAATTTATGGGTAAATTGCAGGGCAGACTGGACTCTTTAACTATGGCTAGGTGACCAGTCTATGAGAAGGAAAACCCTGAATTCAAATTAAAATGACCTTGTGTCGCATCCTACTCGTGCAGAGGATTGTTTAAGTACATACATTTCTATATGTGAAGTGGGGTCTAATTAAAGGAGTATGTAGTTTCTATATTTATCTTATACTGTTTACTTATCCAGGACTGTATTGGTTGGGTTTCTGCTAATCTGGAATCGAGATGCTTGTATTCTGGATCAGTTTGTTAAGGCTGGCATTTTCTCTATTCTTCGAGTCTAGACATGGGCCATCTTCAGGGGTAGTTCGTAAACCATACAGCAATGAGTTTTCCATTGCGCTGATTCTATTTATATGGAGGTTGTTTTATTTTATTTATTCTAATTATTTTGTTGTATTATTATATAGTGTGGCCCACGATAGGGCGGAAAATACTAGGGAAATTAGCTTATGGGCAAAATATAACCAATTTTCCGCCAGATTTAATTAGATCAATCCGGCAATTTGAAAAACAAGGAACAAAATTTACAGCTGGATGTTCAATAATATATAGTACCTAAGATATCTATATATATATATATTAATATATATATATATATATATAATTAATATACTATATCTTTAACTGGTTTGAATTCAGAGTTTTCCTTGTAGACTGTTTGCCTAACAAAAATTAATAAGCCCAGTCTCTCTAATATTTACCCATATCTAGAGGGAGATTATTTCGATGCATACCTTTCCCAAGGGTATTAGCGCTAACGTGAAATTCAAACTGCCACGTCCAGGATTTGAACTCGCATCAATGTGTCCCATTTCCTATTACGCTAACCTTTACTCGACGTCCTCCATATTTTATATATATGTTACGAGCTGTTATTTTTTAAGGCGTTTCTTGCATGTGAGAATATTTAAAATAAGACTCAATTAGCCAACAGCAATGGAACGTCTTTCTTCACTTCAACGAAATTTCAAACTGAAATTAGATTTCGTTTCAAATTCCCAATAGCAGAATATCTGACTTAACTCTTTATATGAAGATTGTTCCCGACTGACTTGCCCATCCGTTGATATCACTTTCTTTAAAATACATCGCCCCAGCCGAGCGCTAACAAATGATCTAGAGTCAACGAACAACATCACATTCACGATATCCACTCAGCATCCAGCACGCTATGAAGCCGCGAACGAGATCCTAGCAGGAAGTTTTCTTCATATCAAATCTCAGTCACCTGTGGCGCACATCCAAAGTCTCTATAAGCAATTCGAAGCCTCTTCGTACTGTTTCTTTTAATCTCTCACAGAGAACTTCTTACCATATTTATTAACTTGAATACACAAATATAATTAATATAGCCCCGATGTTATAATTGTGAGTAGTTGAAAATATTCTCAACGGTCTTTGTTAGCATATTTTTACGTGAGGGCCTTGCTAATTTCAAAGAAAGTTAAAATGGCTTCCTATGAACAAAACACAATCGAATTATTATTCCGCGTTAGGTCAAATACAAACTGTAAACCCACAGATAATAGCGAACCTTTGATATGTCCAACCGCGAAGTTATATTAAGTAGATGAAAATATTCAGAGTAAGCCTCAACGTGTTCGTCAGCGTATTCTTACCTGAGATTTCTTGAAGATTAAAAAGATAGATACAATGCTTCTATGAGAAAAAGACAACTGCAACTTCATTATCCGCGTAGGTCAAATATAAATCCGCAGTTGATAGCGGAACCCTTGATTGTTTCATTTTAGATGTTGTACCCTATAATAAAAAATAATACAGCTCTTACTAACGTAATACAGCACTTATTTATTTCAATTCCCCAATATAGAAAAAATGATATATACTAATATATATACTATATATATATATATATATAGTGTAGTATTACAGTGTGTATTGATAAATCCGGTTCCACTAAAGTATTGAGCACTTTTATATTTGGTACAACACTGATTTATCCTGTTAATACTTAATACAATAGGATTAATTCAATAGTTTTTCCCGGTAAGTCATTCCCTTTATCGTGTCGGTAGTATATATATATATATATATATATATATATATATATATATATATATATATATATTAATAAGTCATCCACAGACACGTGTTTCGGCATATCATGCCTCTTCAGTGTGCTAGACACAATTATCCTTGCGGTAGGGTCGAACTCAGACGACCGCATGTAGTCCGATATCTTATCCCTCGCCCACTGACAGCTGATGCGGGGACTGGTGTTTTTAAACTAATCAAGTACATAGGAATGTATGTATCTTTGCGGTCACTGAGAGATCAAATTTCCAGAGAAATGATCATTGCTTATTTGCTTAGTAGTGAGAGTTAATTTAAATTACCAATTAGAGAGCTCGTAAACACGATATTGTTCTGATATTTATAAAAGAAGATATTCTGCACACGTGTTTTTACCACGTAAACAGTAACGTTTAGCATTTAATATCATCTGTGTTTAATACTTCTCGTTACCAATCACGTTCAGCATTCGACAACATAGTGTTTTGCATCAATTTTTGAAACGACGCAATCAATAACATAGCGTTCAACTTTACTCCAAAAACTTTTTCAACGTTTATGATTGCTATTCACTTCTGCAATTGCCTGTAATTAAAGAATATATTGATTAATTCATTGCAATTAACCCTGAGGAACCTTATGCTGAAACTCGAGTAGGTTATTTCTATATACACCTTAATTACTACTTATATATATATATATAGATATATGATATATATATAATATATATATGTGTGTGTGTGTGTGTGTGTGTGTGTGTTGTTTGTGAACGTTGTTGTTTGGTCTTTTTAAAGCATTGGAAATAAGAAAAAAACAAGGAAAACAGAACGAAAATTCTGGTTTAATCCATTTCCGATATTTCGGAATGATGGCATTTTTTTAGCCATTAATTTTCTTTCGAAATTTTTGTAAGCTAATTCATCCGATATATATATAGATATATATATATATAATATAATATATATATATATAATTAAACAAAAGGCACATCTCCTGTTAACAATTTTTATTTTGATCTTTCCAATTTTCTGGCCAACTTTTTAATGTCTGGGGGAATTGATGGATAAGTCCACCAAAGTTCAGTTCCGGTACTTTCGGCACTCCGAAGCGCCAATCATTCAGAGGCGATGTATTCCAGTTTTTTTTGGGGGTTTTTATTAATGTGGAGGCTGAAGGAGAAAATTGGTGAGAAAGGTGTTATAGGGCATTTTAGAATGTACTGTGTACTATATTGGAAATTAAATTTTGTCTCAAGGACGGTTTGTATTGTTTTATGTATAAAGCTTTCCATATTTGGAGTTTTGTTTACTTTTTCTTTGTGCAAATGTGTATTTTCGGGTGTAGACCATTTCGCGGCGAATTAAGCGGGGGCATTAATGTAATTTTTAGGTGTGGTGAATATAGATGCTATTGTCTGTTATGTGGGGTCAGACGCCTTGATAATTGGGGTTAAGGTGAATCCAATGTATGTATTTCATTTTCTGAGAGACTACAATCTCTTAGGGGACACTTAAAATCTATAACTACATTGTCTCCATCAAGCCGACCTGTTGGGAGAAAAATGGTACGAATGACGAGGTTGGTAGCCTATCTATATATATCTGCATTCTGTTTTATATCTATCTATCTATCTAATCTTATCTATCTCTAATCTAACCATCTATTCCCGATCAATGGAGCTGATTTAGTCGTGGCTCACCATTTTCAAGAATGGGTGCAATTGATCTTTATAGAGTTAATTTTCATTGTCTTAAGTCATCTAAATAATAGTTGAATGTTGCTTTTACGGATTTGGTTTTAAACCGATATTTGCGATTGTAATTTGATTAAATGATATTCATGCTTGCTACGTCTAATTTCGAATAATCTCTCGTTCATCATATCAATTTTCAGGTGGCTAAACATCATGGACAAGAAACAATCTGTAAAAAATATATCATTGATCTTGATAATGATTCATGCTACTCAAATTACTCGAGAAAAATAAAGACCCGGTTGTTTGCTGTTTATTTGTTTAGATGGTTTTACGGCATGTCAGTTCTTGTTGAGTTACTTAACGCCAAATTCATTCAAGCAAGATGTAACTTTAGAACTGTTCTTTCAAACCTATGAATTGGTGATAAGACATTCTATTTGTAAATAAAGAAAAAAGACATTTAGTGTTTAAACCAACAGAATTTCTCCGTTATATTAGATCTGCTCACACCACTTTCAATCTCTCTCCTCTCTAATTTTATTATTAATATTATTTCCAGGACAAAAAATGTGGTGTAGAAAAAGCTAACTTCCTAATTTTTATGCTCAAATTGCGTTATTCTCTTATTCCTTTAATGGAAATTGGTATTGTTAATACTAAAATCATTAAATGTTGAACGCCCTTTTTGTAAGTTTTCGACTTTTTTGATATTTTGGTATTGTGTTTTTATTACTTTAATGATTATTAATTTTACTTGGATACTACCCTACTGACATTGATTTTAAATCCCACTCCCATTCAGGCTAGATGTTTTGAGAAAAGTTTATTTTTAGCGACCGCCACAGCATCGTTTTGTCATCCTCATAGTAGAGTGCTTCTAATCATGGTAGTGTTATATTTATAATTTTTGATTATACATGAGTATAATTATATTTAATAAATGTTGTATTTATTAACGCATTTATATTATTATAGTGTCTTAACCCTCTATGTATTAAATAGCTACAATCGAAATACTTCGAGGTAGCAGAAGGATAGCACAGGATTACAAGGCTTGGAGATGAAGAAGTCACTTTGAGTGCATATGCTTAGTGATAGGTGTGTCGTACTACATCCTATACTATATAATTAGTATCATTATGAATAATAATACGTATATATATATAGATATTAACAAGCCATCCACAGAACGTGTTCGCGTTTTCACGCGCTCTTCGAGTGTGGACTAGACACAACAGTATCATGGCTTAGGCGTCTAACTCTGCTGGCGTGTTGCCATGCTGCTGAGTATCTTATCCCCTCGCCCCTGACGCGGCCTGTAGCGGTGCGCTTGCTGGCGTTTGCTCGTAAGACGGTATTACCAATACATAGGTCCTTTTATGTATTACTACCGGTCACAGAGAGATCAGAGTTCCCCGGGGAAACGGATCATTGCTTATACTGCTAGGTAGTCAGAGCGGTAATTTAAAGTTACCCAATTAGAGAGCGCTCGATACCAAGATTTAGGGGGAAGCATGATATGTGTGTTCTGTGAGAGGAGAGAAAAGTGAGAGTGATCCGGATGTATGGTAAGTATATGAACAATTTAAAAAAGAACGAAAACACAGTTTCAAACAAATTAGTTGAATTTATTGCAGCGCAACCGTGCGCGAGCGAAAATAAGGAATGTTATCACCGAGCGTTGCATAAATTTTGCGAACAAATCTTTACAGGCCGCCTAATTTTCCGATTCAAAATGTTGCAAACAAAACTGGCGACAAAAAGCATGTGATACATTCTCCTTGTTCTTTTGTGGATAAATGTATTTTCCATAAATCAACAAAGCCTGCAAGAAGAGTCTACTAAACGATTGAAGCACGGCCGAGCGTGGCGGGGGCGTGGTAAGTAGAAGTGGAGGTCGAGCTGCGATTGATTTGAGCCTGAGTCGGTCTCGTGCGT
>CM042144.1:5481124-5506516 GCA_023376005.1 Doryteuthis pealeii | reverse complement strand
GCCGATACGAATGAAAATCTAGGAAAATCTGCAAGAAAAACAACAAGAGATAACAAATGAAATGTAGGAAAATCAGAAAAGAAACAACAAGAATAAACGAATGCAATGGGAATCAGCAAAGAAACAACAAGAATAAGAATGAAAATTAGGAAAATCAGCAGAAAACAACAAGAGATTAACGAATAAAATGGTAAGGAAAACAGCAAAGAAAACAAAGAGATAACGATAAAATCTAGGAAAATCAGCAAAGAAAACAAACAAAAAGATTAACGAATCAAAAAAGGGTGGTTGTAGGAAAATCAGCAAGACGAGATCGATGGTGAAATCAGAAAGAACACAATGGATTCATGATCGTAGGAAAATCCACAAAGAAACAACAAGAGATACGAATGAAAATGTAAGGAAAATCAGAAAGAAGACAAAAGAGATCCGAATGAAAAATGTAGGAAAATTCAGAAAAGAAAAAACCTGAAAATGTAGGAAAATCAAAAAGAACACAGAGATAACGATATGAAAATGTAGGAAACTCAGAAAAAAGACAACAAGAGATACCGAGAAAATGTACGGAAATCAGAAAGAAACACAAGGATACGATGAAAATTAAAAACCAGAAAAGAAACAACAAGAGAATGTAACGATGAAAATGTATGAAATCAGAAAAGAAGACAACAAGAGATACCGAATGAAAAAATGTCAGGAAATCAGCAAAGAAACAACAAAAGATAACGAATGAAATGTAGGAAAATCAGAAAAAGAAAGCAACAAGAGATACCGAATGAAAAATGTAGGAAAATCAGGAAAGAACAACAAGAGGATATCCGAATGCAAAAGTGTAGCGAAATAGCGAGAGATAACGATGAAAATCTAGGAAATCAGCAAGAAACAACAAGAGATAATGAAGAATGTAGGAAAATCAGCAAAAGAAAACAACAAGAGATAACGAATGAAAATGAGGAAAATCAGCAAAGAAACAACAAGAGAATAACGAATGAAATCTAAGCTCGCACAAACACAGAGATAACGAATAAAAATGTAGAAAATCAGCAAAGAGAAACAATCAAGGATACGATGAATCTAGGGAAAAATCAGCAGAGAATACACAAGAGATAAGTAAATGTAGGAATCAGCACGAAAACAACAGAGATAACGATGAAAATCTAGGAAATCACCGGCGCATAACGAATAAAAATGTAGGAAATCAGCAAAGAAACAACAGATAACAAATGAAAATGTAGGAAAATCAGAAAAGAAAACAACAAGAATAACGAATGAAATCTAGGAAAACAGCAAAAAAAAAACACAAAGAGATAACGAATGAAAATGTGAGGAAAACAGAAAAGAAGACAACAGAGACTACCGGAATGAAAATGTAGGAAAATCAAGAAAAGAAACAACAAGAGATGAACCAGAATGAAAAGTTGGAAAATCAGAAAAGAAAAAACAAGAGATAAACGATGAAATAATGTAGAAATCAGAAAGAAGACAAGAGATACCAGATATAGTAGGAAAATCAGAAAAGAAACAACAAAGATAACGATGAAAATGTAGGAAAATCAGAAAAGAAACCACAGAAAGATAAGCGAATGAAAAGTAGGATAAGTAAAGAAAGAAGACAAACAAGAAGATAACGAATGAAAATGTGGAAAATCAAAAAGAAGACAACAAGAGATCCCAGAATGAAAATGTAGGAAAATCAGAAAGAAAACACAAAGAGAATACCGAATGAATAAATGTAGGAAAATAGAAAAAGAAAACAACAAAGAAACGAATGAAAATGTAGGAAAATCAGAAAAGAAGACTACAAGAGAAAGAATGAAAATGTTAGGAAATCAGAAAAGAAAACAACAAAGATAACGAATGAAAATGTAGGAAAATCAGAAAAGAAAACACAAGAGAATACCAGATGAAATGTAGGAAATCAGAATAAGAAAAGCAAACAAGAGATAACGAATGAAAATGTAGAAAATCAGAAAGAAAAGACAACAAGAATACCGAATGAATGTAGGAATCAGAAAAGAAACAATCAAGAGATCACGAATGAAAATGTTAGAAAAATCAGAAAAGAATAACAACAAGAGATAACGAATGAATGTAAAAATCAGATAAGAGACAACATAGAGATTCCGATGACAAATGTAGGAAAATAAGCAAAGAAAACGAACAAAAGATAACGAATGAAAATTGTAGGAAAATCAGAAAGAAAGACAACAAAGAGATCCGAACTGAAAATTAGGAGAAATCAGCAAAGAAACACAAAATAACGAATGAAAATGTAGGAAAATCAGAAAAGGAAACAAAAAAGATACCATGATATGAAAGTAGGAAAAGCAAAGAAAACAACAAGAGATAACGAAATGAATCTGGAAATTAGCAAAGAAAAACAAGAGCAACGGAATAAATGTGGAAAATTAGCAAAAGAAAGATCAACAAGAGAACACGAATGAAAAATGTGGGAATTAGGCAAAGAAAAACAAAAATAACGAATAAAATGTAGGAAAATCAGCAAGAAAACAACAAAGATAACGAATAAATGTAGAAAGATCAGCAAAGAAAAGCAACAAGATAACGATAAAAATGTAGGAAAATCAGAAAAGAAAACTAACAAGAGATAACGAATGAAAATCAGGAAAATCAGCAAGAAAACCAACAAGAATAACGAATGAAAATGTTAGGAAAATCAGAAAAGAAGACTAACAAGAGTACCGAAGAAAATGTGGAAAATAGAAAGAAAACAACCAAAAATAACGAATGAAAATGTAGGAAAATCAGAAAGAAGACAACAAGAGACCGAATTGAAATGTAGGAAATCAGCAAAGAAAACAACAAGAAGAAACGAACTGAAAATTGTAGGAAGATCAGCAAAGAAAACAACAAGAAAACCGAATGAAATGTAGGAAAATCAGCAAGAAAACAACAAGAGATACCGCGAATGAATGTAGGAAATATCAGAGAAGAAACAACAAGAGATAAACGAATGAAAATGTAGGAAAATCAGAAAAGAAAACAACAAGAGATACCGAATGAAAATGTAGGAAAATCAGAAAAGAAACAACAAGAAGATAACGAAATGAAAATGTAGAAAACAGAAGAAAACAAGCAAAGAGAATAAACGAATGAATGTTAGGAAAATCAGAAAGGAAGACAACAAGAGATAACGAATGAAAATGTAGGAAAATCAGAAAAAAACACAAGATAAACGAATGAAATGTAGGAAAATCAGAAAAGAAAACCAAAGATAACGAATGAAATGTAGGAAAATCAGAAAAGAAACCAAGAGATAACGAATGAAAATGTAGGAAAATCAGAAAGAAAACAACAGAGATAACGAATGAAAATGTAGGAAAATCAGAAAAGAAGACAAGAAGACGATAACGAATGAAAAAATTGTAGGAAAATCAGAAAAGAAAACAACAAGAGATAACGAATGAAAATTAGAAAAATCAGAAAGAAACAACAAGAGATACGAATGAAAATGTAGGAAAATCAGAAAGAAGACAACACAAGAGATACCGAATGAAAAATGTGGAAAATCAAGCAAAGAAAACAACAAAAGATAACGAATGAAAATGTAGAAAAATCAGAAAAGAAAACAACAGAGATAACGAATGAAAATGTAGGAAAAAGAAAAGACAACAAGAAGATACAGGAATGAAATGTAAGAAATCAGTACAAAGAAAACAACAAAAGATACGAATGAAAATGTAGGAAATCAGAAAGAAGACAAAGAGATAGAACAATGGAAATGAGAAGACAGACAAAGAAAACACAAGAGATAACGAATGAAATGTAGGAAAATTAGCAAAAGAAAACAACAAGAGATAACGAATGAAAATGTGGGAAAATTAGCAAAGAAAACAACAAGAGATAACGAATGAAAATGTGGGAAAATCAGCAAAGAAAACAACAAGAGATAACGAATAAAAAAGTAGACAAATCAGCAAAGAAGACAACAACAGATAACGAAGAAAATGTAGGAAAATCAGCAAAGAAGACAACAAACAGATAACGAAAGAAAATGTAGGAAAATCAGCAAAGAAAACAAGATAACGAATGAAAATGTAGGAAAATCAGCAAAGAAAACAACAGAGATAACGAATAAAAATGTAGGAAAATCAGCAAAGAAACAACAAGAGATACCGAATGAAAATGTAGGAAAATCAGAAAAGAAGACAAAAGAGATAACGAATGAAAATCTAGGAAAATCAGCAAGAAAACAAAGAGATAAGAATGAAAATGTAGGAAAATCAGAAAAGAAAACAACAAAAGATAACGAATGAAAATGTAGGAAAATCAGCAAAGAAACAACAAAGATAACGAATGAAAATGTAGGAAAATCAGAAAGAAGACAACAAGAGATACCGAATGAAAATGTAGGAAAATCAGAAAAGAAAACAACAAGAGATAACGAATGAAAATCTAGGAAATCAGCAAAGAAAACAACAAGAGATAACGAATGAAATGTAGGAAAATCAGAAAAGAAGACAACAAGAGATAGAATGAAAATGTAGGAAAATCAGCAAAGAAACAACAAGAGATACGAATGAAAATGTGGAAATCAGCAAAGAAACAACAAGAGATAACGAATGAAAATGTGGAAAATCAGCAAAGAAAACAACAAGAGATAACGAATGAAAATGTGGAAAATCAGCAAAGAAAACAACAAGAGATAACGAATGAAAATGTAGGAAAATCAGCAAGAAAACAAGAGATAACAAATGAAAAAGTAGGAAAATCAGCAAAGAAAATAAGAGATAATGAATAATAAATTAGGAAAATCAGCAAAGAAGAATCAAACAAGAATGAAAAAAGGAAATAAAACCATAAGCAAAGCAATCATGCATGAAAAAATAGCATAACATTTTTAAAAAAGAATGAAACAAAGAAATGAAGCAAAAAAATCATAAAAAAAACCAACAACATAAAAACAAACAATAAAAAATAAAAATAAAAGGTTCAATTCTGACATTTCAAAATCAGTGATTATCATACAAATGGTTTTCGCCTTGTCCGCATGGCTCAGAATATGTCATCGTCTCCTTCTTATGTCACTGGTGATGAGCTCCGAACGTTTCAGTATATCACTGTACGCAATAGAATCGCTATGAAAAAAAACGTGACCAAATTAGAGAGTAATATACAGATCGGAACAATCCATCTCAATTATCTCAGTAAATTATGTAACACAAGCGCTTCCATGTTTTATAAGTAGATTAACCTCAAAATGTGTTCTTTGATTTACAAAGAAATCCGCACTGCATTAAAATGAACCCTGGTCAGTCAGGTTTATTTAATCAAAATACGCAACTCTTTTAATTTGCTCATACCAAGCCTTTGTAAACGACTGAAGAAAAAAAAGTAAAATTGGCGGAGTGGCCTATCGTCGGTATCAGCAGGACAGCAAAGGAGTCAAAATTGTGCTATTTCTATAATAGATACAAAAAGAGTGCTATTTTATTTTAACAAAATGCAGAATACAAAAATAGATTCGAATAAAAATATTTAAACCGTTTCATCATCAAAATATTCAGAGTAACAGCCCATAAAAGAAAGCCTTGTCTGATAGAAACAAAATAGCAACAACGAAAGCAGGAAGTTTGTTTGTTTGTTTGTTTTGTTTTACAGCATATCAACCTCAGTGGGTCATTTAATGCCGATAAAGTTTTGAAAAATCAATTCTTAATGGATAATACAATTTTTTTATAAACACATTTTTCTATTTAACCCATAGATGGGACCCCTAACAGGTACTACCACTCCGGGTCAGAGAGGACCAGGGAGCAATGGTGATGAAGGGGTGCTCCACATTCCCCAAACCTCCAGGACTGGAACCTCACCATCAGATAGAGTTTAACGTCATTCCCAGGATATGTAGACCCGCAGCCACCGCCTTCTAGCACCCATATGATAAAAAGGGGAAAGCAGGAAGTGTTTTAATGAATATATTTCCTCCCATAACATAATTGGACTTCTCCAACAGAACGCATATAAAGATACGAATACGTGAGGTTATTCGTAGTCGAGTCACTACTAGTCGAGTAGTTATTCATACAGTTGGAGAACTGCGCGTTAACTCGATTATTTATCATTCTTATACAAAAAGTGGACCATATGACCTTTAGGCACCTCTTTTTGATCTCGATTAAGAAAAGACATGTTTTTCATTTACACTGTCAATATCCGGTTCTTTTAACAGACGATTTTAGATTATTTTTTAAATTTATAAAACTAACCCCTAACCCTAACCCCTAACCCCTAACACTAACTCCTAACAAACAACCGGATATTGACGTTGTAAATAAAAAACATGTCCTTTCTTAATCAAGATCAAAAAGGGGTGCCTAAAGGTAATATGGTCCCAAAAAGTAATAAAACCTTTTTTCCAGCTTTTCAATGTTGTATTTTGATAATTTCAGGCACAACAGGAAGAAAACTAAACAAAACAAAACAAAAAAAATCTACAAAGAAAAACGACAAAGTAGGAAAGGGGAAGGGCTCGGTTAATGATTAACGTCATACGTGGCGATCAGAGTTCAAATACTGCTCGAGACTGTTTGCATTTTACATAGCACTAATACCCTTGGGAAAGGTATTCATTCTACTATTCTTTAATGTTGGTATGGCAACCAGTCTAGGAGAAGGAAAACTCAATTCAAATCAGTTATACTCCATTTAATTGTGTCACATCCTTGTGTCATATTTTATTTGTGCGGAGATATTGGTAAATATGTATCTGATTAGCTAATTCTTTAGCAATAATGTGTTAATGTCTTGCTTTAAGTTTATAAAAAATGGCAGAGTGGCCTAGTGTCGGTATCAGCCGGACAACGTGGGAGTCTATCTCATTTTTGCTAGCGCTAGACCAGGGAGATCTGTGCTACTCTTTAGCTGAAATGGCGGACCAGTATCGAACCCGGAAACTAGGTATTCCTTGGTGGGTATTCTACCGAGTGAGCGAAACCGGCCGCCAATTGTATAAACAGCCAAACAAATTCGGAAGTGATTTTGAATGCACTTTCGACATTGTGAAACTGTGAAGGTAGATCTTGCGACCCTAGATTTTTGAATGAAGGCTGAAGCTCATAGCCTGGAAAGAACACTTATGCGATTTTTCTATTCCCAAACGTCAATTTGAAAAAGGTTAATTAGTTCTGTCCAGTGTGTCACTTCGAGGTTGATGGTCATCATTTTCTAAAAACTTTTTTTGGCTGGCTTCCCAATTTTGCAAGAAAATCAAATTCAATTTCTTGTTTTCATTTGAAAATCTCTCCTTATTTTTCCCCATTTTATTTTATGGTGTGATTTAAATTGAAATTTAAAAAAAAAAACAAAAAAAACAAAACAAAAAAAAACAATCAGACTATAAATTGACATAAACAATTCAGTTCATCTAAACATATATACAGGATAGTTGGTGTTGGTGTGTAGGTATGTATATACGTATGTCCGGATGAAACTATGAAAATTAAACAATTAACGACAAGGTATATATATATATATATAATATATATATATATATATATATATATATATATATATATAATTATATATATATATATGCATTAACTATCAACGGTTCTTATTTTGTGTGCAAAAATTATGAAGATTTAATTTATATTCGAAGATATTAAATATTAAATATACACAGAAATAGCATTAAATCATTCTTTAAAATATCTGGTATTTGTAAATCATAAAAGTAAATAAATCAATACACAAGGTTTTTGTGCTTCTTTCTACCCAGTCGACGCTGGGTAGTCGCTTCTAGATTTATATGAGTAAATATTAAGTAAATATATACTTGACTAATAGAGAGGATTTTAGACCTTGTAAGTTCACTTAAAAAAACAGAGAAAATACTTTTTTTTCATGCATTTTAACTGACGGTTTATTAGGTTTCATGAACTTGTGTTAGAACTTGTCCAAAATTTAAGTTACAAAATTGACACGCCCTGTTGGTTAGGTTTAGAATACTCTGACACCATCCTCTGTAGGAAAATCAGCAAAGAAAACAACAAGAGATAACGAATGAAAATCTGGGAAAATCAGCAAAGAAAACAACAAGAGATAACGAATAACAATGTGGGAAAATCAGAAAAAAAAACAACAAGAGACAACGATTGAAAATGTGGGAAAATCAGCAAAGAAAACAACAAGTGATAACGAATGAAAATGTGGGAAAATCAGCAAAGAAAACAACAAGTAAATAACGAATGAAAATGTGGGAAAATCAGCAAAGAAAACAACAAGAGATAACGAATGAAAATGTGGGTAAATGAGCAAAGAAAACAACAAGTGATAACGAATGAAAATGTGGGAAAATCAGCAAGAAAACAAAAGTGATAACGAATGAAAATGTGGGAAAATCAACAAAGAAAAACAAGAGATAACGAATGAAAATGTGGGAAAATCAGCAAAGAAAAAAACAGCAGAGATACGAATGAAATGTGGGTAAATCAGCAAAGAAAACAACGAATGACAATGTGGGAAAATCAGCAAAGAAAACACAAGTGATAACGAATAACAATGTGGAAAATCAGAAAAAAAACAAGAGATAACGAATGAAAATGTGGGAAAATCAGCAAAGAAAACAACAAGTGATAACGAATAACAATGTGGGAAAATCAGAAAAAAAAACAAGAGATAACGAATGAAAATGTGGAAAATCAGCAAAGAAAAACAAGTGATAACGAATAACAATGTGGGAAAATCAGAAAAAAAAAAACAAGAGATAACGAATGAAAATGTGGAAAATCAGCAAAGAAACAACAAGAGATAACGAATGAAAATGGGAAAATTAGCAAATAAAACAACAAGAGATAACGAATGAAAATGTGGGAAAATTAGCAAAGAAAACAACAAGAGATAACGAATAAAAATGTGGGAAAATCAGCAAAGAAAACAACAAGAGATAACGAATGAAAATGTGGGAAAATCAGCAAAGAAAACAACAAGAGATAACGAATGAAAAAGAATCGTGCAGAGGTGCAGTCGATGTATTCTAAAACCATAACCGACAGGGTTCGTTCCCTACTCAAAAGATTGCTATATGTATGACACTAATCTGCATCCGATAGTGAATGCTGAGTACTCTTTCATTGTCATTACTCCCATGTCTATCCCAAGCCGGAGCGGTAGTAACTGGTAAGGTCCCAAATCTAGGTCAAATTGATATATTTGAAAATAATTAGTATTAGATATGAATCTTTGAAAATATATAATGGCATTCAAATTATGCCTTAAGAATAGTGTTATGTTTTAGGATCGCCGCATTTATTTTGCGCGGGAAATTCGAAACCGGGACAAAGAAGAAATTGAACAAAAGAAAATAATAGATAGCTTAGACAGAAAGTCTGGGGTAACAAAAGGAAGGGTAACAAAATACTTCCTCTGTACAAACGGGAATTTGAACGAAGAGACTGGAATGGGATGAAAGAACTTTCGGTCAAAGGAACAAAAGGATGTGTGGGCGGCTGCCTTTACCTAAGGGGTCAGCAGTAGCAGTTAGTCAGTCAGATAGGAGACGGCGAACAGAGCACAAGGAGTCTGACCGTCGACACGGTCGAGCGCTGCTAGCGGGCAGTGGGGTTCCACACCCCCTTACCTCACCATCCCAGCAACAGTAGTAGTAGTAGTAGTGGTAGTTCCCATTGTCAACGCTCACCATCCACCACGTACAGCCGAGATGAGAGAAATAAAGTCAAATCTCCTACTACATAGAGCATGCCTTGTGATTTTATTTAAGCGACCACTAGATACATCGTCTAGGGGTTAGAAACGATCTCCGCTGTATACCAGCAACGTATACGATTCAGAGTAGCGAAGAAGGGCTATGTAACAATAGTTGAACTGCAGCCTCACTACGGCATCTAACTTATTGTCACTCGTTTAGGTAGGAAGCCTTGCCCATATACAAGGAATATAGATGTCGTATTATAATTCCTGCCGACAGAATGTAAACAAAATAGCTTATCGAAGACATGAAATACAAAATACGATGTTTTATAAGAGAGTGAAATTTAAACTTATTCTAAAAATTGTAATTTAAATGAAATCATATGCACAGATTAGAATCGTGAGTAATAAAAGTGATCTTGACTTCTCGCCGGCTGTTTAGATATATTGACTGTTTTCTTGACGCCGAGGCGAATTAATGTCAATTTGAAAAAATAAACAAAACAAAACAAGAAACAATGATCTGTGTTTTTTGGCGAAAAACGAAATTTTATAAACAAAGCACCGTCGGTATCCACCCAGACATTTCTCTAATCAACTTTTACTTGCTTCCAAAATTGATAATTCATACCAAGGTCTATATTTGGTTGGTTAGTTGGTTGGATTTTACGGCATGTAAACCCATTGGGTCATTTTATGCGGAAAAACTTTTGTTTTATTCATTCTTGATGGATACTCATTTTTTTTTTTCAAACTCATTTTTTAAACATATTTTTAATATTAATTTTGTTCTATTAAACCAATAGATGTGACCCTAATACTTCCTAACATTTCTGGTCAGACTGAACCTAGGAGTAAGGGCGATAAAGGGCTGATATACATTACCCAGTGCTTCAGAATTGGAACTTCACCATTAGATAGAATTTAACGTCATCCACAGGACACTAAGACCCTCAGCCACCACCTTCTAGCACATATATGATCAAAACGGTAGGAGTTGCCATAAATGCAACACTGTTGGGACAATCATATAGGTGCTAGGGTTGATGTGACTAGGTTTATAGATCTGGGGTGGTCTCCAACCGCCCGTTTAGCCGAAGTAAGGACCAAAGTGAAGTGTTGCATGTCATGTACTGCTCAGCCACCAGGTTTCCATCCTTAACCATCACGGGTCACCACCCATGAAAATAGGTAGCCCCATTGGATGTCTTCCCCCCCCCTGCAGAGGTGCAGTCGATGTATTCTAAAACCATAGCTGACAGGGCTAGTTTAGATGTGGGTTCGTTCAGGATACTAAAAAAATGCGATGGTTCAATTTCACAAAGTTTTTGTGCTGTTTATATCAAAATTATCCTGAAAAATCCCGCTAGGTCTCATTTGGCAGATAGGTCTTATTTTCGGGGAAATCTCGTTTAAATAAGTTTAACTTGATTTACCCGGGTCCACCAGAGATTGCAAGTGATAATTTACTAACACAGATTGATTAAAAAAAAATAACAAAAATCGGAGAATTATCTGATTTTATTAAGATTTTCAATGTTAACTTATTAATCAACTAATTAACTTTTGTTAAATTACTGAATAGTTTCAGTGAAACTGATTAAATGGAAATGAATTGAAATTCTTTAAAGTAAGCATTACAGTTTGCGACAACCACAGATTTCTTTCATGATAGGTATTTTATTTTACAATCTTTGTTGTCGATTTGAAATGTACATTGAACGTTCACAGTCTTTCAGAGCTACCATATATGATAAATTCTCATAAGAGAAAATTTAAAAAATAAAGAAATTGGACGTTGGATGGGGAAAGATAACAGAAACCTAAATATATTTGTAAAAGATTGCCCAAAGATAATATGAGTGTTGTTATATTGAATCACATCAAAAGAAATGATAGGAATGATCATGAATAACCAAATAAAATCATTACACTATCAAGAAAAATAGCATAAATTAGTCTCGCCACATGATGTGCAGAAAATATCAACCATTTACACAAAAACGACGTTACTACGAAAGACTTAGAGGACAACTATCAAAATGGTGAATGTCCAAATAAGAGATGAAATAAAATATTAATGCTTATAATGGGAAGGGTAGAAAAATGTCATAAGAACAAATGATACCAGAACAAAAAAATTGATAATACACAACAAAATAGTAAATGTATGTCATGTGGGGACATAGATGAAATGTATTATTTGGATTATTATTGTTCAGTTGGACACATGGCGCAACGAATATAAGGGTTGAGTTAATACAGTTCTAAGTGACAATCATCTCAAGGTGACAGGTTCAATCCTAGCCAAGGGTGATAATAGCATAGAATAGATAACATAGCTTAGCACTTGGACCCAGTCATGGTTAACGGAATGAGAAAGGGAAGGTTGCTGAATTGGAGAAGGCTCCCAAGTTCGACAGGAAATACCTAAAGAATGCCGGAGGGCACATCGGCCGAAACGCTGTGTATATAACAATAAAGATGAGGACAATAGTCCGAATAATACAAAATAATACAAATTATCAAGCCTCATATTAAAAACATTTCAGACAAATAGATGAACCAGTTAATCACATAATAAACAAATGCAGGAAGCTTACATAAAAGAAATAAAGACTAGTCACAACTGGGCGGGAAAGGTGATCCACTGTGAATTGAGCAAGAGACTAAATTTGACCTTTCTAAAACAAGAATCTATCCTAGAAGTCAAGACCCCAAAAATCCACTTTCGCCTAAAGGACCAGACCTAGAGTGAATTAACAAGAAGAAAAAGACTTATCATCCAGCTGATTTTACTGTTACACTAGAGCAAAAGTCAAAATTAAAGGTAGCAATAGACAAATACTTTTAGATTGCTAGCTAAAAACTTAAAACAGACGCTTGATGGACTGGAGATTAAATGAAGAATCGAAATTATACAGATTGGCTAGAATACTCCGAAAAGTCCTGGAGACATGAGAAAACTTGCTATTACTCACTTCAAGGAATAATCATCCTTTAGAGCAGGAGTGAAAAACCCACATAAAAAAATTACAATGGGTGAAATAATAATAATAATAATAATAATAATAATAATAATAGAATGAGACGCATAAAATTCTCCGGGACTTTGAGATACAGAGAGTTTCCCTAATCCTGTCTTGGAGACCAGATTTAGTGTTACTCAACAAGAAGAGAGCTTGGCATCTCGTGGATTTTGTCGACATTTAGTGAAAATTAAAGAAAACGATAAGATAAATATTTGGACATGGCAAGAGAAATGAAAAAAATACCGAATATGCAAGTAAATGTCGTAAGAATTGTAATTGGTGCCTGGGACCGGTCCAAAGGGTTTGGAAAAGACGTTTAGTGAATTGGAAATCAGAGGAAGAATCGAGATAATCTAAACAACTTCAGTTTTCGACTAGACTACTTAGAAAAGTCCTGGACACTAATGGAAACATGCTGTAACTCAACCACCAGTGAACCATCCACCCAAGGTAGGTGTTAAAAACTCTCAAGGAGGGAAATAATAATAATAATAATAATAATAATAATAATAATAATAATAATAATAATAATAATAATGAGAAAAAAAATGAAAAAAATGGACAAATACCTGGAACAAATGCCAGAGAACTGAAAAAGTTATGGAATATGAAAGTCAAAGTGATACCAATTGTAGTTGGTGCACTTGGAACGGGCCCAAAAAGATTGGAAAAAAGTTTTGAAAATCTGGAAATCAGAGGGAGAATCGAGACCATCCAGAATACTGCACTGCTGCAATCTGCCATAATACTCAGAAGAGTTCTGGAGACCCGAGAAGATTTGTTGCCACTCAGACTCCAGTGAAAGGCCAACTCAAAAGGAGTGAATAATAATAATAATAATAATAATAATAATAATAATAATAATAATAATAGCTACAGCAGGTGTAAAAACTTATAATAATAATAATTATAATTTTAACCATACAACAAAATGGTAGGTTCATAAACTGGAATCTTGAGAAGGAAATGTATGAAATTCTGTGTGATTTTGAGATACAGACATATCATTTCATCCCAACCTGAAGAAGATGACTTAATATTGATTAACAAGAAAAAGGAAACTTGCCACCTGGTACATTTTGGAGTTCCAGCAGATAAACGGAGGAAGGTGAAAGAAAGCGAAAATATAGTCAAATTCCTGGACCTTGTCAGAGAATTGAAGACCTGTGGAATATGATGTTGAAAGTGATACCAGTAATAATCGGTGCACTTGGAACGGTCCCTAAAGTGTTCAGAAAACAGAGTAGAGGAACTGGAAATCAGAGGTAGAAAAATCAAAACAACAGCATTGTTAAGATGAACAAGGATACCTAAAAGAGTCCTGGAGACCTGAAGAGACTTATTTACACTCAGACTCCAGTGAAAGACCGCCAGTAACACTGGTGTGAAAGATTCTAATAATAATAATAATAATAATAATAATAATAATAATGCACTGCTGCAATCTGCCAGAATACCTAGAAGAGTCCTGGAGACCTGAGGAGACTTGCTGTCACTCAGACTCCAGTGAAAGAGCATCAGCTAATGCTGATGTGAAAATTCAAAAGGAGTAAATAATAATAATAATAATAATAATAATAATAATAATAATAATGCAAAAAATGAAATTTTGACCATACAACAAAATGTTATATGCATAAACCAGAACCTTTCCTTGAGAATGAAACGCATACAATTCTCTGGGACTTCGAGATAAAGACAAATCACCATATCCCAGCCAGGAGACCAGACCTAGTGTCGATTAACAAAAAAAAAGGGGGGGGGGAACGTGTCAAATTGTGGACTTTGCGTTTCCAACAGATCACAGGGTGAAGTTGAAAGAAAACGAAAAGATAGACAAATACCTGGACCTTGCCAGAGAATTGAAAAAGCTGTGGAATATGAGGGTCACAGTGATAACAATTGTAGTTGGTGAACTTGGAAAAAAGACTGAAGGATCTGGAAATCTGTGGAAGAATTGAGACCATCCAGACAACTACATTGCTGCAATCGGTTAGAATACTTAGAAGAGTCCTGGAGACCTGAGGAGACTTGTTGTCACTTAGACTCCAGTGAAATGCCATCAGCTAACGCTGATGTGAAAAACTCATAATAATAAATTATCTGGAGAATTAGATATTGTTCCGTTAGAAATACCAGCAGCTTTAGGAAAAATACCTTTTCTAATAAATTCTAATTCAGTGACCCCCTAGCGATTCGTCAATTAATATATTTTTGCAAGTTCCAATGAAGCGATAATACTTCGTAGTTATTCTCCGGGTTGACAAACTAAATAAGAATATAATGTGAAATGCTTGATTAAATGGGAATAATTATTGAAGCATAAAGTTTATTAGGGATTCTTTTTTTTTTAATTTAAATTTTGTATAATTAGTTAAGTCTTGTAGCAACATGTCTTCAAGATAGATATTGTTCGTGATTTGAATTAGAAAATCCACTTCATTCCACATCAGCAATAATAAACAATAGGTTAAAACTTTACCACGGGTCAAGAAGTCTGATATTGCGGGACGAATTAAATGTGTTTAGGTGGTAATAGTCATTTGAATCAAATTATATATCTCACGCAGTGGGATCCATTTAGAGTGTGTGTATGTAAGGTCATTAAATTTCGATACGCGGAGGCGCGTGATCTAATAGTTAAATTCGTAGGAAATGGACTCGTCGACCCGAGTTCAATTCTTGCACAATGCTGTTTGTATTTCACATAGCGCTAATACGCTTGGGAAAGGTATGAATCCAATTATACTTCAATTTATTGGTAAATTTCAGGGCAGACTGGACTCTTTAACTATGGCTAGGTAACCAGTCTATGAGAAGGAAAACTCTGAATTCAAATTAAAATGACCTTGTGTCGCATCCTACTCGTGCAGAGGGTTGTTTAAGTACATAATTTCTATATGTGAAGTGGGGTCTAATTAAAGGATTATGTAGTTTCTATATTTATCTTATACTGTTTTACTTATCCCAGGACTGTATCTGGTTGGTTTCTGCTAATCTGGAATCGAGATGCTTGTATTCTGGATCAGTTGTAAGGCTGGCATTTTCTCTGTTCTTCGAGTCTAGAAATTGGGCCATCTTCAGGGGTAGTTCGTAAACCATACAGCAATGAGTTTTTCCATTGCGCTATTCTATTTATATACAGGTTGTGTTTATTTTATTTTATTCTAATTATTGTTGTTGTTATTATTATTAGAGTGGCCCACGATAGAGCGGAAAGTACTAGGAAAATTACCTATGGCAAATATATCAACCAATTTCCGCCAGATTTAATTAGATCAATCCGGCAATTTGAAAAGACAGGGAACAAAATTTACAGCTGGATTGTTCAATAATTATATATATATATATATATATATATATATATATATATATATATATATATATATATATATATATATATATATATATATATATATATACTGTATTGAATTCAGAGTTTTCCTTGTAGACTGTTTGCCTAACAAAAAATTAATAAGCCCAGTCAGTTCTACTATTTACCCATATCTAGAGGGAGATTATTTCGATGCATACCTTTCTCAAGGGTATTAGCGCTACGTGAAATTCAAACTGCCACGTCCAGGATTTGAACTCGCATCAATGTGTCCATTTCCTATTACGCTAACCTTTACTCGACGCACATCCATATTGTTATATATATGTTACGAGCTGTTATTTTTTAAGGCGTTTCTTGCATGTGAGAATAATTTAAATAAGACTCAATTATAGCCAACAGCAATGGAACGTCTTTCTTCACTTCAACGAAATTTCAAACTGAAATTAGATTTCGTTTCAAATTCCCAATAGCAGAATATCTGACTTAACTCTTATATGAAGATTGTTCCCGGCTGACTTGCCCATCCGTTGATATCACTTTCTTTAAAATACATCGCCCCAGCCGAGGCGCTAACAAATGATCTAGAGTCACGAACAACATCACATTCACGATATCCACTCAGCATCCAGCACGCTATGAAGCCGCGAACGAGATCCTAGCAGGAAGTTTTCTTCATATCAAATCTCAGTCACCTTGGCGCACATCCAAGTCTCTATAAGCAATTCGAAGCCTCTTCGTACTGTTTCTTTTTAATCTCTCACAGAGAACTTCTTACCATATTTATTAACTTGAATACACAAATATAATTATATAGCCCGATGTTATAATTTTGAGTAGTTGAAAAATATTCTCAACGTCTTTGTTAGTATATTTTTACGTGAGGGCCTTGCGAATTTCAAAGAAAGTTAAAATGGCTTCCTATGAACAAAACACAATCGAAATTATTATCCGCGTTAGGTCAAATACAAACTGTAAACCCACAGATAATAGCGAACCTTTGATATGTCCAACCTCGAAGTTATATTAAGTAGATGAAAATATTCAGAGTAAGCCTCAACGTGTTCGTCAGCGTATTTCTACCTGAGTTTCTTGAAATTAAAAAGATAGATACAATGAGCTTCTATGAGAAAAAGACAACGGAACTTCATTATCCGCGGTAGGTCAAATATAAATCCGCAGTTGATAGCGAACCCTTGATTGTTATCATTTTAGATGTTGTACCCTATAATAAAAAATACAGCTCTTACTAACGTAATACAGCACTTTATTTTCAATTCCCAATAATAGAAAAAATGATATATATATATATATATATATATATATATATATATATATAGTATTACAGTGTGTATTGATAAATCCGGTCCACTAAAGTATTGAGCACTTTATATTTGGTATAACACTGATTTATCCTGTTAATACTTAATACAATATTGGGATTAATTCAATAGTTTTTCCAGGTAAGTCATTCCCTTTATCGTATATATATATATATATATATATATATATATATATATATATATATATATATTAATAAGTCATCACAGACACGTGTTTCGGCATATCATGCCTCTTCAGTGTGGCTAGACACAACTATCGTTGGGTAGGGTCGAACTCAGACCGACCGCATGGTAGTCCGATATCTTATCCCCTCGCCCACTGACAGCTGATGCGGGGACTGGTGTTTTTAAACTATTAAGTACATAGGAATGTATGTATCTTTCGGTCACTGAGAGATCAAATTTCCAGAGAAATGATCATTGCTTATTTGCTTAGTAGTGAGAGTTAATTTAAATTACCAATTAGAGAGCTCGTAAACACGGATATTGTCTGATATTATAAAAAGAAGATATTCTGCACACGTGTTTTTACCACGTAAACAGTAACGTTTAGCATTTAACATCATCTGTGTTTAATACTTCTCGTTAACAATCACGTTCAGCATTCGACAACATAGTGTTTTGCATCAATTTTTGAAACGAGGCAATCAATAACATAGCGTTCAACTTTACTCCAAAACTGTTTTCAACGGTTATAATTGCATCATTCACTTCTGCAATTGCCTGTAATTAAAGAATATATTGATTAATTCATTGCAATTAACCCTGAGGAACCTTATGCTGAAACTAGAGTAGGTTATTTCTATATACACCTTAATACTATATATATATATATATATATATATAGAGAGAGAGATATATGTGTGTGTGTGTGTGTGTGTGTGTGTGTGTGTGTTCTTGTGAACGTTGTTTGTTTGGTCTTTTTAAAGCATTGGAAATAAGAAAAAAAAACAAGAAAAACAGAACGAAAATCTGGTTTAATCCATTCCGATATTTCGGAATGGATTTGGCATTTTTTTAGCCATTAATTTTCTTTCGAAATTGTGTAACGTAATTCATCCGATATATATATATATATATATATATATATATATATATATATATATATAATTAAACAAAAGGCACATCTGTTTAACAATTTTATTTTTGATCTTTTCCAATTTTCTGGCCAACTTTTTAATGTCTGGGTGGAATTGATGGATAAGTCCACCAAAGTTCAGTTCCGAGTACTTTCGGCACTCCGAAGCGCCATCATCAGGGCGATGTATTCCAGTTTTTTTTTTTTTTTTTATTAATGTGGAGGCTGGAAGGAGAAGAATTGGTGAGAAAGGTGTTGTAGGCATTTTAGAATGTGTGTACTAATTGGAAATTAATTTTGTTCAAGGACGGTTTGTATTGTTTTATGTATAAAGCTTCTAGTATTTGGAGTTTTTGTTTACTTTTTTCTTTGTGCAAAATGTGTGTATTTTCGGTTAGACCATTTCGGTAATTAGAGCGGGGGCATGAATGTAATTTTAGGTGTTGTGAAATAGAGCTATTGTCTGTTTAAATGGAGGGTCAGACGCCTTGATAATGTGGTTGAGGTGAATCCAATGTATGTATTATCATTTTCTGAGAGACTACAATCTCTTAGGACACTTAAATCTATATACTACATTGGTCTCATCAAGCCGACCTGTGGGGGGAGAAAAATGGTTACGAATGACGAGGTTGGTAGCTATCTATATATATATCTGCATCTGTTTATATCTATCTATCTATCTATCTATCTATCTATCTATCTAACCATCTATTCCCGATCAATGGAGCTGATTTAGTCGTGTCTCCAGCCATTTTCAAGAATGGTGCAATTGATCTTTATAGAGTTAATTTTCATTGTCTTAAGTCATTTAAATAATAGTTTGAATGTGCTTTTTACGGATTTGGTTTTAAACGATATTTGCGATTGTAATTTGATAAATGATATTCATGCTTTGCTACGTATAATTTCGAATAATCTCTCGTTCATCATATCAGATCTTTTTCATGGTGGGCTAAACATCATGACAAGAAACAATCTGTAAAAATATAATCATTGATCTTGATAATGATTCATGCTACTCGAAATTACTCGAGCAAAAATTAAAGACCCGTTGTTTGCTGTTTATTTGTTTAGATGGTTTTACGGCATGTCAGTTCTTGTTGAGTTACTTAACGCCAAATTCATTCAAGCAAGATGAACTTTAGACTGTTCTTTCAAACCTATGATCTGGTGATAAGACATCTTATTTGTAAATAAAGAAAAAAGACATATAGTTAAACCAACAGAATTTCTCCGTTTTATATTAGATCTGCTCACACCACTTTCAATCTCTCTCTCTCTTAATTTTATTATTGAATATTATTTCAGGAAAAATGTTGGTGTAGAAAAGCTAACTTTCCTAATTTTTATTTCAAATTGCTTATTCTTTATTCCTTTAATGAATTTGATGATTTTAATTACTAAAATCATTAAATGTTGAACGCCCTTTTTAAGTTTTTGGGATATTTTGGTATTGTTGTTTTTTATTACTTTAATTGATTTATTAATTTTACTTGGATACTACCCCTCTGACATTGAATTTAAATCCCACTCCCTCAGGCTATGTTTTAAAAGTTTATTTTTACACCGCCCGAAGGGCGGTTTTGTTATGCTAGTAGTGTTAAATATAGTAGTGTTATATTTATACATGTTTTATTATAACATGTATAATTTATTATTAATAAATGTTATATTTATTAACGATTTTATATTTATTATAGTGTTAAACCCTATAGTATTAAATAGCTACATCTATTCGGGTAGAGAAAGGATAGAAGGATTAAAGGTTGGATGATAAAGACTTAGTGATATGCTTAGTGATAGTGTGTGTGTACCTACATATATATATATATATATATATATATATATATATATATATATATATATATATTAACAAGCCATCCACAGACACGTGTTTCGGCGTTTCACGCCTCTTCAGTGTGCTAGACACAACAGCTATCATTGGCTAGGGTTGAACTCATGCTGGCTGTTTGCCTGCCTGATATCTTATCCCCTCGGCCCCTGACAGCTGTAGCGGGTCTGGGGTTTTTAAACTATTAAATACATAGGTTTGTTTATGTATACTACGGTCACAGAGAGATCAAGTTCCCGGGGAAACGATCATTGCTTATATGCTAGTAGTCAGAGTTAATTTAAATTACCAATTAGAGAGCTCATACCAAATTTAGGGGAGCATATATTGTATGTGAAGAGAAAAATGGAAGTGAATCCGATGGTATGTAATATAGTGAACAATTTGAAAAAAAAAACACAGGTTCAAACAAAATTAGTGATATTTATTCAGCCAACGCTGCAGGAAAAATAAAATTTATCACAGCGTTCATAAATTTCGAACAATTTTAAGAGCGCTAATTTTCCATTCAAAATGTTTTCAAACAAACTGTTCGACAAAAGATTATCACATTCTCCTTGTCATTTTGTGATAAATTTATTTTTCCATAAATCAACAAAAGCTCTGAAGAAGATCTACTAAACAGATTGAAACACTGCAGCGTTGGCTGAATAAATATCACTCATTTTATTTGAACCTGTGTTTTTTCAAATTTTTCACAATATATATATATATATATATATATATATATATATATATATAATTAAATGTATCTACAAATTGGACTTTGATAAATATTTATTTGAAAGACTGTTGACCACCTTTACCAGATGACAGGCATTAATGCTCCATGTAAATAGACGTGTTGTCATTCACAACGGCCCACCCAATTTCTTTTATCAGTGCCTTGTTTCTAAAACATATTTGAAACAGAGCTGAATGTATTGTTTTAGAATGAAAATAAAACAAAATTAGGTTTTTGACTCGGTGTCATGCATTTTTATATAATGCATATGTTGGCCTTTGGCTGCTGGGTTATCAGACTGAATAAATAAATATATTCATTCTGTTTATATAATAACCGCAATTTAAGCATTTTATACTTTAGTGAACAATTCTTAATTTTTGACGGATCCGGCGCCTTTCGGGAAGACTTTCGTCCGCATCTTGAAGGCGCCGGGTTAGCTCAGTCGGTAGAGCGTTCGGCTAGAAACCACAAGGTTCCTAGTTCGATCCCGGTCCTCGACAACTCAGCGTATGAGAAGCACAGGGATCTGTGCGGTAAAGTAAGGAGCTGGTGGTAGGTGTGGCGCTCCACCTCAGACGTAAAAAAATAATCTCCTTGGTCTGGCGCTATGAAAAGGGGATAGCCTCCCTCGCTGATTGGCTGATACCGACATTAGCCCGCCCCGTCGACTTCACTTTACTTATACTTTAGTAAAAAGCTTGCATGAAAAGCTCATGAACAAACAAATTTTCAACAATGGTTCTCTGTATATGTGATACCATTATTTTATGTTCTAACGTGATTATTTGATAATTTTACTTTTAGGAAGAGTTGGAATACTTTTGATATAAGATGTGCTCTAAATAAACACTTTGATTTATAGACTAGCCAAGATCACGTGATTGACTCTTCCAAACAATCACTAGCAAAACTACTGGCCTGATAAAATACTTAAACCCCCCACATTGGTCATAATTCAAATTACACTCTCTGAGGACGCACATGAGATTGCCGGATATTTACCAATACTCAGGAATTACTCTATACCAGTAACTAAGAACAATTTAGTAACAAAAGGATACACATTATATAGGGACTCTTTATCAAGGATCCAATTCTACTGGATAAGTGCTTCTGCTTTAAGGCCAAGAAGTGGCCCTTAAAAACGTAACAGGTTATGTGCCAAGAAACGCGAGAATATTTTTCGATGGTAAACCCTCAAATTTTGAGCTCTGGAAACGAAGTTACACGGGTATTTAAGATTTGGTTACCACTGGTACTCGACGACGTAACAGGAAGTGTCGTCGAGTACCAGTAGTAGCCAGATTTTTAACCGTCCACGGGGTGGTCAAAATTTAGATACCGGACATGTATGCCGAAAAGAGGAGTTTCCTTAATGAAAAATTGCGATGTTGTGAAAATACCTTTGACCTATTACTTAAGCATAACATTTATTATCTACATATATATATATATATATATATATATATAATTCATTTATATATCTAAATGAATTAAAATAATTTTTAATAAACAATTTTATTGTTTCTGTTAACTTTAACTTTTAACTTAACTAATCAAATCATTTTATAATTGAATAAAGATATACAGCTCATTCAACTGTGGCATATGGAAATCTAAGATATTGCAATGGAGTTGTCAGAATAATAATTGATTAAATGATTTTATTCATTTTGTTATTGTCTAGGTTACCTCATTTCAGGAATGAAGCCGCTTTCCTTAGAGGTACCAGATACTTTTTAAGATATCAGATTTCTTTAATGGACCCCCTTTTCGGCATACATGTCCAGTACCTCGACTTTGACCCCCTTTTTTCCAACGTGATTATTGATTAATTTCAAACTTACGCCTTTGGGCAAGTCAATAATCTACTTCTATAATCTCAGTTATTGTGGCCTTTTGTCATAATGGGGAGTTTATCGTGGCAATTGGGTTATCACTCTGATCTCGTAAAATTTAATCATCACTGAAACTGTAGCAATATTACTTAGCGGAGCGATGTAGGGTAATATCATTGACACATTGCAGTATTTTAAACGCACTAATAACATGGTCAGTTTTGAGGCAAATCTAACACAGATTTGTATTTAGACATTGGTGATAAATAAAATTTATTCTATGTCTTAATGATTTTAACCATAAATTAAACACTTATCAATACACTTATACAATGGTTTACAATGTCATAAGTCTCATGACCAAATTAAATTGGTGGAGATTTTTAAAAATCGTATCTTTTCAAAATTTCAATAATCAATATTACTTTTGTCAAATCCGAATAAAATATTCAAAGACGCATATTATACCGAAAGTACTTCAGATATTGAGAAAAAAAAACATATGCATCAATGTATTTTATTGATGGACATTTTCTGTACCAGAGAGACAAAAGTTTTGTTTAAGAATACACAGAGCTTTTATTATACTTTTATTTATTGTTATTTCATCTATTTTATATTATTTATGGCATCTTTGTCGGCTATGGCTTTCGAATACACTAACTCTCTGCAGAGAGTTAAGACTCCCCCAATCGGGTCACATGTTGGTCGTAGGTGGTGAAACATGATGCATAAAGACGGAACCCAGAAGACTGAGCAGTCCATGAACTGCAACATTTAAACCCTTACTTACGCTAGAAAGGCGGTCGGGGATCCCCCTCTAATCCCAGCTGGGTACATCAAGCCCTAGCACCCTATCATATGATTGCTCAAAACCTATTGCCCTTAAGGCAAGCCCCTACCCTTTTAATCATATATGGGCTAGAAGGCGGTGGTTGAGGGTCACCTCTTCCACACAATTGCAACCAGGTTCACTCTGATCCGGAGTGGTAGTACCTGTTGGGGTCCCATCAATGGTTGAATAGAAAAAATGTGTTTAAAACAAATTGAGTACCCCTCAAGAACGAATAATACATAAAACATGTTCGTCATAAAATGATCCAATGGGTTGACAGGCCATAAAATCCAACCAACCAACAAATTATCATTATTATTATTATTATTATTATTATTATTATTATTATTATTATTATTAGTAGTAGTAGTAGTAGTAGTAGTAGTAGTAGTAGTACAAAATAAAAAAACATGATGTAAAAATAGATTTTTGAAATATATTGCCTGAGGGGTGGGAGTAAAAAATTCAATGTCAGCGAGTTTGAAATGTAAATTTTAAATATGTATTAAAATAAAACAAACTATATATAGATATATAATACCAGTCATGTATTTATTAAAACTTGATTTAAAAAAACTGTCTAATGTTGCATGTTCAAATTTTGAGCGTATTTATTCTATGTTATGACGATTTTGTGAACGTAAACAGTGATGTAATCTTTGTTACAGACAAAAACCGGAAGCGAATCTCCATTATTAATAGATTATTATGATTATTATCATCATCATCATCTGTATATTAATACTGGTGTTCCTAAATCTTCGTCCGTTATTCTGCAACACCATCTGTTTAAAAATGAGCCCGTCCAATTGCATCTTGAACAATTTGGACACTTTATTAAAAGGTAAGTTGTAAAATATTTACATTGATATGGCAATAAAACTCTGAGAGGAGGCGTTTACAATATCTACATTAATTTGCTGATGTAAAAGTGAGAAAAAACGACAATTAAGGCAGGAGTCTGGGACAAGTTGATATGAAAATTATCAAAATATATTACATAATTCACCATTTCAATATTACAAATAAAACAAACATGTAACTTTTTTTTTTCATTTTAATATTACGTTGGGCATTCAAGCAACGCAAAACATATGGAATGTTTCATTATTTAAATTGGGTGAAAGAAAACTAAAAGTTAGACAAATACCTGGAGTTTGTTAGATAATTGAAAAATAAAATTGTGGCATATGAGGGTGAAAATGATAGAAATTGTATTTGCTGCGGTTGGAACGATATCAAAGAATTTAGAAAAAAAAGACCAGAGGAAATTAAAATCAGAGGAAGAATCAAAACCATCCAGACAAAGTCATTGTTAAGATCAGCTAGACTAACCGGAAGAGTCTTGGGGGATTGAGGAGACTCGTTGTTATGCAGACTCCAATGTAAGACCATCAGCTTAGGGGGTGAGAAAACGCACTAGGAGTGTAATAATAATAATAATAATAATAATAATAATAATAATAATAATAATAATAATAATAATAACCTTATCCCAGCAAGAAGGCCAGACCTAGTATTGATAAACAAAAAAGAAAGAACTTGTCAACTGGTGGATTTTGCAGTGCCAGCAGATCACAGGGTGAAGTTAAAGGAAAATGAAAAAAATTGACAAATATCTGGACCTTGCCAGAGAACTGAAAAAGTTATGGAATATGAAAGTGAAAGTTATACCAAT
>CM042144.1:5448624-5476124 GCA_023376005.1 Doryteuthis pealeii | reverse complement strand
AGGTTCTACCACTGGATTTCTTTGTTTCATCCAAAACAAATTTTTAAATATATATATATATATATATATATATATATATATATATATATATATATCGATCTATCATATATATATATATATATATATATATATATATATATATATATATATCGATCTATCAGTGTATATATATATATATATATATATATATATATATATATATATATATATATATATATATATATATATATTAACCTACTCTAAACAAATCGTAAAATCTAGGAAGTCCGTTTGGTGTTGGGGTTGTGATATCGGCCTGTCAGCTTGGCAGTCCGGTTTCAAATCACGCACAGGGCGGCCTTCCTATCTATAGCTCTGCTGATGAGGCCTAATAGGCCGAAATGTACATACAGAGATTGATTTTTCTCGATTTGTTTAGCCATACATTTAAATAGGCATTCCCGCCTAATTCATTATCAATTAATTAATTTTCAAAATTAGGTACGACTCCAATTAAGCACATATTCTCCCCCCCCAAAAAAATATATATATATGCGTGCGTATGAATCTGCGTATTATACCATTATTTACTTTGTCTGGACAGTTTTATCTATAATAAACCTTGATGCATTATAATTTTATGATGATTACTTATAGCACTAAAGCGCTAAAACAATGAAGATGACACTAGAGCAGTGTCTTTTTTTGAAAACATTGTTAAATTAGAGTATTGAACACCTACTTTCAAATTGTATGTCTCTCAGATAATAAAAAATTCACAAAACGAAAATAAAGGTATCACAAAAGAGGGGAAACAGAAAAGTGGGAGACAAATGGATGGTGAGGACAGAGAAAGAGAAAGGATGACAGAAGTCTCGTAAATATCTCCAAGATTTGATTTTAGCGGAATATTCGTTAGGTTTTCACCTTTCCATTAAGTTTGACCTGAAAAAAAGCTAAGTTCGTTAAACACGTATAAAAAAAGATTTTGTTTTTGCAGAATGATCAGCATACTCACCTTCACAAGAAGGCTGTGACTAGCGTCCAGTCACCAGATAAAAATAGAGCGTAACCGATATACTCTGTAGCAACTGATAGAACCTGTTCAAGTGTTCAGTATATATGGATAACATTTTGATTGGCTGGTGGTTTTAGTGAGGGGATACGCTCTGTCTTTTTTGTATGGTGACTGGACGCTAGTCACAGCCTTCTGCAATTTCTGTATGACCATCCTCTTTTACATGTCTAGCGTCAGACCCCAGTAGTAGGTTCTCAAGCGAGAATGATAAACTGGATTCCGGCGAACTTGACTAGGTGATTGGTTGGTTGGTTTTTACGGCATGTCAACCTTTGTTGGGTTATCTTATGCTGAAGACGTTTTGTTATATTCATTCTTAATTGATATTCATAAGTCTTTATTTAAATTCAATTTCTTTTTAAACAATTTTTTAAAACACATTTTTTTTCTATTTAACCCATAGATGGGACCGTAACCGGTACTACCACTCCGGTTAGAATGGACAAGGAAGTAATGGGAATGAAGGGGTACGCTACACTCCACAGAGCTCCATAGTTGGAACCTTACTATTAGATGATGTATAACTAAAAAAAACTAGCAGGCAAGTAATAGCACAATAATGATCTCTAACCTAGGTGTGTCACAAAATAGAAAAAAAAAACACGTGTTTCATGGTTTCCAAAAATAATTTCCAATTTTTTGCCACCAAAAGCTAGTGAGTTTATATAAACCAGATCTTCAGTACTAGTGAGTAGGAGTTCAAAAGTCAAAGAATACAGAGCTGATCTTCACTGTGAATCAATTTTTTCAGTCATAAATTTCACTACGGTAACCAAGTCTTCTTCACTAAGGAAACTTCGGACTGACACGCAAATAAGCATTTAAAAAGACTCCTGAAACATTTACGTACACTCTACACTTGGGAAAATCAATACTCACACAACCCATATTTTGTAAACAACTGCGTATTCCCAAAAATGATAAATAAAAACGTCTGTTTCAATTCAACATCCTATTATTGTTTCGTTGTTATCTTGTTTTAATCTTTTCATTACGATACACTCAAAAATCACTTCATACAGTAGTAAGCAATATTTCTTTACGTATAATTCCATACAACATTTACACTGCTTTCGTAACACTATGCATATTTACAATCACCCTCGAAATTTTTCGTATACCCGTAA
Organism: Doryteuthis pealeii; assembly: GCA_023376005.1. Lineage (NCBI taxonomy): Eukaryota > Metazoa > Mollusca > Cephalopoda > Myopsida > Loliginidae > Doryteuthis > Doryteuthis pealeii. Next base: position 5,473,940 of record CM042144.1, on the reverse strand, counting down.
TATTTTTATAAATTTGTCCCTTTCTCAAAATCTAAAGCCTGTACAGTGCCAGTTATTATTCGTACACACGTAATTTTTTAAACATGTTTGTCCCTTTCTCAGAATCTAAAGCCTGTGTAGTGCCAGTTATTATTCGTACACCCGTATTTTTAAAATATGTTTGTCCCTTTCTCAGAATCTAAAGCCTGTATAGTGCCAGTTGTTATTCGTACACCCGTATTTTAAAAAAATATGTGTGTCCCTTTCTCAGAATCTAAAGCCTGTATAGTGTCAGTTATTATTCGTACACCCGTATTTTTTAAATATTTGTGTCCCTTTCTCAGAATCTAAAGCCTGTACAGTGCCAGTTATTATTCGTACACCCGTATTTAAAAAATATTTGTGTCCCTTTCTCAGAATCTAAAGCCTGTATAGTGTCAGTTATTATTCGTACACCCGTGTTTTTAAAATATGTTGTCCCTTTCTCAGAATCTAAAGCTTGTATAGTGCCAGTTATTATTCGTACACCCGTATCTTTTAAATATGTTTGTCCCTTTCTCAGAATCTAAAGCCTGTATAGAGCCAGATATTTTATACACTCATGGTCAAAATCTTGACACCAGATAAAAAGTGTTAAAGATATAAAATACTGTTATTTTAATTGAAATATAGTTGCAGGATATTTACATTTAATTAGAAAATGTAGTTTATCAACAAACAAGTGAAACTTTAAATATTTTAATTGATTAATTTAAAGAAACATTGGAAAGGTATTTTTGTAATAACAATGTTATTCTTTATGGATGGCCTTGGCATTAAATATTACACGACGTTTGAAATGCCATTAAAAACGAATAAACCAAGTACGTATTGGCATTACTATACCATACGCACATATGTACTACATGATGGTGAATTCTTTTCTTCTTTCCTTCTTTTTCTTCTTCATTTCTTCTTTTCCCTTTTTTTTTCTTCTTCTTTCTTTTTTCCTCCTTTTTCTTCTTCTGTTTTCTTTTCCTCCTTTTTTCTTCTTTTCTATTTCTTTTTTCTTATTCTTTTCTTCTTTCCTTCTTTTTTCTTCTTCATTTCTTCTTTTCCTTTTTTCTTCTTCTTTTCTTTTTTCCTCCTTTTTTCTTCTTCTGTTGTTCTTTTCCTCCTATTTTTCTTCTTTACTATTTCTTTTTTCTTATTCTTTTCTTCTTTCCTTCTTTTTTCTTCTTTTTCTTTTTCTTTTTTCTTCCTTTTTTTTTTCTTTCCACTTTTTCCTTCATTTCTTCTTTCCTACTTTTTCTTCTTTTCTTCTTTCCTACCTTTTTCTTCTTCTTCTTTTCTTCTTTTATCTCTTTCTATTTTCTGCTTTCTATTTCTTTTCAATTATGCCTTATTTTTTATTATGACTTCTTCAATTTTCAGAATATTTCAGCTAAGTACCTTCAGGCTCCCTTTGTTATACTAGCAAATATATGCACCCTCCGGGTGCAAGTATTTAAGTTTAAATGTAATAAAATATTAGATTAAATCAGAAAGGCTAATGAAACTAATTAAGAATTCAAACAAAAAGATTTGAAACAGAGGGGGGTATAATCGGAAAATAGAACAACTGAAACTTACTCTTTCATCACTTCCGTTTTTCAATGCTAAATTTTCCTAATTTAACTATTTAGTTAAAATAGGAAGTAAAGAATAAAATTACAGTTATTTCTTCTTGTTAATGAATTTCTTTTAGGATTTATTGAAGAGATTTTTACTCATATTCCTTAAGATAAAACCAAACAATTAGAAATCAATAATACCAAACACATTTTTATTAAAATCAGTTTTTTTTAATATCAATATGCAAATTAGCTTTACGTTTACACTGAAACTGGTATTTTGTTGTATATATAAATACAATTGCATGTTATTAGTATTTAGGTAAGGCCAACAGTATTAATAATGTCAAACAGTTTTATTATTAATTGAGGTTTAAATAGAAATAGAATCATGGAGAAAGTGACGTAAATAACTAAGGAATTGTGACTTGAGTAGTAATATAGTTTCGGTTACAGACAGAAAAACACACAATCTCCATTATAATAAGATATACATATTATGGTTGGCACAATAGCAAATGTAATATTCTTTATTTCTTCGTTGACCCGTAAACTTAGGACTCCAGGACTTTTAGGGTTTAACTCATGAATCCGTTGAGCCAATTAGTATTTCTTGCTTTACTGGGCGTGTCAGTTGGAAACGAGTCGAAAAAGCTTAATGGAAACCCACCTTTTGAAAGTTGGGGCCAGATAACGGCACAATTTCCCGCTGTGGCTAAATGGAAAGCTCTTCGTACGCTCTTATGATTAATCATGTGACGCTTCATCATAGACAACTGCCGGGAATCAATTCAGCTTGTGCCGAGATCCCGGTGTAAATCGATAATCTTGCGAGACTAAATGATGCAATGTCATAACGAAATTATACGCATTAATTGTAATTAATTGGAAATTGATAGCACTCTCACAGAATGTTACGTACTGATGTTTTCACAGTACCAAATCAGCATATATGTTGTATACCCTTTTCTTACTACTTCTAGTCGTCTTCTCATCTGGCCGGCTTTGGTTCTATCTTCTAACATCTTGCGTCTGGTGTTGACTTTCTTGTGGACTTCGGGTCTGGTTTTCTGTTAGGGATTTCTCCTTATCAGAAGCCCTGTGTCATTGTTAGTTTTTTAGTAAACACAAGACTTCGATTTTCTTTTAATGTTCTTTATTCGGTAAATCCCCAACCCAGACATAACATAGCGCGCGTATGCAGAGTTACAGTTTTAGACAGAGCGTCATGGCCGACTGCTCTGTCTGACGTCTAACTGCAAACTGGGGACTCTGAAAAAGGTCCCACGTGACTTCACATATTTGGCGGGCTTCTGTAATTTCCATAGAAGGACCCGGCCATGGTATGAAAAAGTCATCCCCTCAGAATTACAGGGGATTATGCAACCGCATAGATTATGTAACTAGAAGACTCACAAGAATATTTACACGATTTGTTTTTCGCTAAAAGTTCGTTAGGTTTTTACGTTTCCATCTTGATTATGACATATAATTTAGTTTTGATCTGACAAACAACAAAAATAGTTAGACGTGAGGTACCTTTTGTACGACCGTGTTTCCCCGAAAATACAAGAGGGCTTATATAGTTTCACTTCCTTATTTTCGTCGGATGCCGAGTGTTTGCGTCGCATGATGTGATTGTAAACAATGCTTATTTCTTTCGTCTGTCTGTCGCTTTGAACTAGGGCTTATTTTAAGGGGAGGGCTTATATTAAAATCATTCGGAAAAAACACGCTATGTCTTATTTTGCAGGTAGGTCTTATTCTCAAATAAACACAGCATTATGGTCAAGTCACACTAGAAGCACCGGTTCCCAGTAAATCCACGAAGTTAAGCATGAATAGTGTATAATATATATCAATAATAAATAAATAGATAAATAATGATAATAAAATAATAATACATATATTATCACCAATGATAATAATAATGTATTATCAATAATGATAATAACAATACATATGTTATTGATCATATATATAATATAATATAATATACATATAATATACATATATATATATATCAAAACTATATCGCTACTCAATTCACAATTCCCTTAGTTATTGACATCACATTCCCTATGATTTTATTTTTATTTAAACCTCAATTATTAATAAAAACGTTTTACATTATTAATACTGTTAACCATATCTACTTGATATTTTCCACGTATCCCACTTGTACGGGTCAGGCACAAGGCCCTATTAACGTGGGACCACCCACAAACCGAAGCTCATGGGTGGCAGGTGAAAATTGCGTCGATCCCGTCGGCATTCCCCCTCAACGGGGGCGCCTCAGGCACTGGGCAATAAAGCCAGCCCTGCCCCTTTAAATCGAGGGGGCAGGTGTTGCCTGGGGGGATGGCCCCCTGGGATCGACGCCGTTAATTATAGCAATGGTCCAGAGGCCGAAGCCACTGTTGACCATATCTACATACTAACAACATGCAATTATATTTATATATACAACAAAATAGCGGTTTACAGTGTGAATGGGAAGGCTAATTTGCATATTGATATTAAAAAATCGAATTTGATAAATATGTGCTTAGTATTATTGATTTCTAACTGTTTGGTTTTATTTTAATGAATATAAGCAAAAATCTCTTCAATGAATCTTAAATGAAATCCATTGACAAGAAAAAATAACTGTCATTTTATTCTTTACTTCCTCTTTTAACTAAATACTTAAATAAAAAAAAATAATGAAAGACGAGAGTGATGGAAGAATAAGTTTCAGTTGTTCTATTTTCGATTATACTCCGCTGTTTTAAATCTTTTTATCTGCATTCTTATTTAGTTTCATTAGCCTTTCTAATTTAAAACAATATTTTATTGCATTAAAACTTAAATACTTGCACCCGGAGGGTGCATATTTTTGCTAGTATATATAAATATAGTTTCAGATTCAAACACAACTGTAATACAAGTAAAAAAGAGAAAACCAATTGCCCATTTTGAGTATTCATATTTTTTGTTTTGTGTTTACCCGTGTATGGATTTATGATTATCTTAACTTATGTGGAAACACTTAAGCAACATGTTGTACTGTATGCAACCTGACTCCTTTGTTTGTAAAGAAAATGATTGGATAACGCATAAAATTACCCAAAAAGTGTTGATATGCCGAAAACCGTTCAATAGTAAAAAGTTATTTCTATTGTCAACTCTTTATGCAATATTTACCATATCTATTAAATGACAATAGCACTTGTCAAAAATACCGTGGTGTAATGGTTAGTGAACTAATCTCTCAGATCCATAACTACTGAATACCGAGTTCGATTCTCTATGGATGCCCCATACCTGTGATCTTGTGTCATATACTACCCGTGGTGAAGGGGTTGAGTAATTACCTATTTTTTAAACATCCTAAATATGTATCTGATCTTATATAGTAGAATTACATCTGAAGTTAAAGCGACAATTTTTCCAAGCCGTAGTTGTATGAGTACTACTATATGACTGTACTACTTGGACCCTAACGAAATGCCTAGGGAATAGGCTAGATGACAAATGTAAAAGAATGCTGGGTGCGATCTTAAACAAATCTTGGAAACAAAAACCCACAAGAAAGCAGCTGTACATACACTAGCTCCCTATCACTAAAACCATCCGAATGAGACGGACAAGATAAGCTGGGCACTACTGGAGAAGCAAAGATGAACTCATAAGCGACGTTTTCCAATGGAAATCAGATCATGGCCACACTGTCCAGCAAAGACTGATATCTGGGTAATTCCATGTCAAATCATCCCGGCCATATCCGCCACCCCTTCAATTGTTATAGTTATGTCAATTCCCCAAAATTTGAGTTTCCAATTCCAAAAATTGGCGGAATTACGTCGATTTTTAGCTCTTCAAATTTGGGTGCTCGGTCGCGAAAAATAGCGACATTTTGTAATCTATTTTTGTCTCTAAAATGAGTTCTAGTGCTTCCCTACTCCTAAAAATTCGTTATTAATGATTTGTGATTTCCAAAATTTTAACTGATATTGTAGCTTCTGTTTTGATCAAACACAAAATTATCTTTCTGGTACGAATAATGTTCAATATATGTGAAATAATGATAGAAAAAAATTGTCATTTATGCTGTGCCACATCTTGCTATGAAAAAAATAAAAATCATCAATAACTTAGAATTGGTTGACTGGATTTCTTGGGCGAAAATGCTCTTATAAACCAATTTTTAGAAGTAGGGAAGCTCTAGAACTCATTTTACAAACAAAAACAGAATACAAAAAGTCGGTATTTTTCGCGACCTCTCTCAAGTTTGGAGAGCTAAAGATCGACATAACTTCGGCAACTTTTGGAATTGTAAGCTGAAATTTTGGGGATTGTCTAACCTTGGACACCTGTACAAAATTTCCGAAAAATTGAAGGGGTGGGTGACAATTTTAATTTTTTTTCTGGATTATTTGATATGGATTTGCCCATCTTTCAGCTCTGTGCGGATACTGGATGCTGCGCAGAGGACCTCCCGAGTAAAATAATGATCGGAATGGTTGTCAAGAGATAGTTATGGAGATCCATTCATACTAGCGTAACATGATGATGTCTTTTTGAGTGAACAAAAAGATATTAGCAAATTGTGTCTATTGTTGGATGTATTGTTCTAATAAATCACCTAGTATTCAATTTCCCTCTGAGAAATATTAATGCTCATCTTATTTTTCCGTCTGTCTTTACATTCTAAAAGTCTCCATTCCTTTTTCTTCCTGAATTCATGCTGAGGTCAGATTCGTTTTGCCACACTTCCCACACTGAATACTAACGTTCTATTTTGTCACAATATTCACGGATCTATTTCGTGCATTAAAATTAAAAGCCGGTCGATAAAAAAAGCCATAATGAAGTCTAGGCAACTCTTCCACTGTGTGTACATGAAAATACATAAATAAATATCACTAGAAACGAAAACTGTCCACGAAAAAAAGAAATGTGATCTAGATGTGGAGAAAATATTGAAATATAGCGAGGAAACCAGATCTTTTTGTCTTCTGAGTGCAAGTTGCCGTCTGTTTTCTTGAATATTCATGCGCACGTGGTGTATCTCGAGGGGGGGGAGACAACGAGTTGTTATGTATATCCAAGCAAACAATAATGATTGTCTCTCCTGCCTTCCAGTTTTAATTAATTTATTCTATACAGTTGAGTCATTGCTAAGCTCGGATAGACAAGGAACACCTGAAAGCCAGGGGTGACAAGCCGAAAAAAACTTTTTTTTATATATACCAATAAAAACAACAGTCCGAAAAGTCAAAATAAACATTATTTTGATTTTCAGATTGTTGTCCTCATCTTTATTGTGCCATATAAAAACAATATTTCAGCCGTTGTAACCCCTGGCCTTCTTCAGGTGTTCCTTTTCTAATAGAGCATAGCAATGATTCAACATGGGAAATAATTTTGAATGATTTTACTGTTGAGCAAACAAGCCATTGAAGAAATTAATGACGTCATTGTTTTTTACACGTCCATCAATCCGAGAAGTATCACGAGAAGCTGTAGAATAATTAAAAAACAATAGTTTTATTGGTGTAGAATCCAATAGCATCAGTTAGTCTCTGATATTTATTGCTTCAGTAATATTTCTCTAATGAGGGTTGAGTTGATACGAGGTGCTAATGAAGTTCAAGAAAAGCACAGATGGTCGGGAATTATTAAGAGATTTCGTGTTTTTGAGATTGGTTTCATTTTGTTTACCTAATTCAAAAGTAAATTAACAATTATAAAATGGTAAGAACTTTTGCGTAGCAACTCAGTTTGACAGACAAGTAGACATACACAATATATATCTATAATATATATCTATATATCTATATCTATATCTATATCTATATCTATATCTATATATATATATATATATATATATATATATATATATATATATATATATAAGTTAAAAGAAAAGAAAATGAATCCGACAATATGAGTAAGAAAAGGTGGAATGAAAACATCACACAATGCTGTTAAAGAAGAAAACATTTATAATATAATCATAGCTGATACTGATCAATATTTCGATTTTACAAAAATCATCATCAGAGCTCATTCACTCCCGTAGTTGTTTGGGTCGGAGAGGAAAGTCAAAATGACTTTCCTCTCCGACCCAAACAACTACGGGAGTGAATGAGCTCTGATGATGATTTTTGTAAAATCGAAATATTGATCAGTATCAGCTATGATTATATTATAAATTGTTTTCTTCTTTAACAGCATTGTGTGATGTTTTCATTCCACCTTTTCTTACTCATATATATATATATATATATATATTACTGCTTTCAAATATTTTAGCAAACAGGTAATTTGTTCTTAGACACTATGTTGTGAAAGTTAAAGACAGTAGACTTAAGGCTTGGGTTGGTTTCTTTGTTTAATGACATATCAACCTTAATGGGTTATTAAAATCCAAAGCCATCCCTGTACAAAAAGCACTGTGGGAATGAGGGGATGACTAATCCTTTTTCCCAAAGGTATCGGTCCAAAAGTGAACGCATTAGAGCAACTAGGGTGCAAATTTACTTAAAACACAGTCCATCACATTAACTCCTACACCATGGGGACCCACTTGAAGAATTAAGTAAGAAGAATCCAATAGGATTACAAGTAGTACAAGAAAACATACATTAACTATTTTTGATTTGCACAATTTTTGTCAAATGCTTCTATGAATTAACTGTATTGTTAAATAAACTAAGGAATATATATTTTATTCTTCCAGTCGGCTGTGGCTTTTTATTTTTTTTGTTTTACGGCATACCAACTATGGTAGGTCACTTAATGCCTTCAAAGTTCTGAAATATTCGTAGCGATAGTTTGGAAGAAAATGTTTTAAACTAATTTTTATTTTGTAAATTCTTTTCTATTTAATTTTATTTTGTAAATTCTTTTCTATTTAATTTTTATTTTGTAAATTCTTTTCTATTTAATTTTATTTTGTAAATTCTTTTCTATTTAATTTTTATTTTGTAAATTCTTTTCTATTAATTTTATTTTGTAAATTCTTTTCTATTTAAGTTCTTTTCTATTTAATTTTTATTTTGTAAATTCTTTTCTATTTAATTTTTATTTTGTAAATTCTTTTCTATTAATTTTATTTTGTAAATTCTTTTCTATTTAATTTTTATATTTAATTTTTATTTTGTAAATTCTTTCTATTTAATTTTAAATTCTTTCTATTAATTTTATTTTGTAAATTCTTTTCTATTTAATTTTTATTTTGTAAATTCTTTATATTTAACCCATAAATGGGACCCTAACAGGTATTATTACTCCCTACTACAGAGATGAAGTCCTCCCTCCCAATAGGCCTACCTGTTAGCCGTGGGTGGCGACCTGTGATGCTTAAAGGATGGACTATTGCTGGCTAAGACGTCCATGACATGCAAAGCTACACTTTAGCCCTTAATTACGCTAAACGAGCGGTTGGAGAGGCTCACTCCGATCGGCCGGTCGGTAAGATCAAGCCCTTACACCTACATGATCCAACTCTATTGGTGTAATAGCAAGCCCCAACCCTTTTTATCATATATGTGCTAGAAGGCGGTGGTCGAGTGTCTTATTGTCCTGTGTATGAAGATAAACACGATCCAGTGCTGATGTCCCAATTCTAGAGCTCTGGGGAATGTGGAGTAACCGTTCATCTCCACTACTTGCTGGTCTACTATTCCCCGTCGTTTAATAGATAAAAAAAAATGAGTTTAAATTTCTATTTTTCAAAAATACAGTGTGAAATAAATGTTGAATACCCATCAAGAATGAATAAAGCAAAACTTATTTGGTATAAAATAACACAACAAGGACTGACATGCCGTAAAATCAACCATATATTTTATTCATCTAAAGAATTGTTAATAATCATTTAATGAGAGTGAAATGACGAATTTCCTTTTGTAAAAGTTTTCCAAACAAGTGAGTTAATTTCAATTCCCGCACTTGAGAATATTCCACAGAATGAAAAAAAAAAAAAAAGAAAAAAAGAAAATGCATGAATTTAAATTCTGAAATAACATCTTGATGTAAATCATTTTCGATTTTTATTTCTACTTTAAAAATTGTCGAACTGATAAGAGTATACATACCTACAAAAATATGAATAACATATTATGAAACAAAACAAAACCCTTGAATGGAAAATTTATGTTTTGTTTTGTGAAATATGTAGTAAAAAAGACTTGTTAAAAATTAATTACTATTTTAAGTTGATATGTTGATTCAAAATATAGCGTGCATTGCTAGTTTCTGAGGTCAATGTTGATATATATCTTATTATAATGTAGATTGTGGGTTTGTCTGTCTGTAACCGAAACTATATCACTACTCAAGTCACAATTCCCTTTGTTATTTACAGCACATTCTGCATGATATTTTTTTTTATTTGAACTTCAATTATTAATAAAATTGTTTTACATCATTAAGACTGTTGACCATATCTACATACTAATAACATGCAATTGTATTTATATATACAACAAAATAGCGGTTTACAGTGTGAATGAGAAGGCTAATTTGCATATTGATATTAGAAATTTGATTTTAATAAATATATGCTTAGTATTATTGATTTCTAATTGTTTGGTTTTATCTTATTGAATATGAGCAAAATCTTAAAAGAAATCCATTAACAAGAAGAAATCTTAAAAGAAATCCATTAACAAGAAGAAATGACTGTAATATTATTCTTTACTTCCTATTTTAACTAAATATTTGAATTAGGAAAATTTATCAATGAAAGACGGGAGTAACGGAAAATGATGGAAGAGTTAGTTTCAAAGTTGTTCTATTTTTTAATCATACCCCCTCTGTTCCAAATCTTTTATCTGCATACTTATTCAGTTTCATTAGCCTTTCTAATTTAATATGATATTTTATCATATTAAGACTTAAATACTTGCACCCGGAGGGTGCATATATTTGCTAGTTCTATTTTATAAAAAAGAATCAATTTGGAAAATGTAAGACCAATTGTAATTAGAAATTAGATTGTTTTTCTTCTTTTTTTCTAAATCTAGATTACGAAATTTTGTAAAACAATAAGAAAAACCACTACGATTGCCCAGTTATATAACAGGGGCGTAAAAATATACTGTTGAGCAAAGAGATGTTATTTTGGTGACTCAATTTTCTGTGAAACCTGGCTAAAAAAGAGAAACACATGCACACACACACACACACACACACACACACACACACACACACACACATATATATATATATATATATATATTATATATATATATATACATGTAGAAGTAAACAAAAGACACATCTCCTGTTTAAGAATTTTATTTTTGATCTTTTCGAGTTTTCTGGCCAACATTTTAATATTTGGGTGGAATTCGTGGATAAGTCCACCAAAGTTCAGGTCCCGAGTACTTTCGGCACTTCAAAGTGCCATCATCAGGGGTGATGTGTTCCAGCTTGTTTTTTTTAAATTATAATATCAATTTTTATATCAATTATAATATCAATTTTTTTTTTTTTTTTAAATTATAATATAATTTTTCTCCTTCCAGCCTCCACATTAATATAATTAACAAAAAACTGGAACACATCACCCCTGATGATTTCTTTTTCCTCTCCTTTTTTTCTTTCTTCTTCTCCTTTCTTTTTTCCTCATGTTATGAATGAAATGGTCGAATAACTGTAATTTCTTCTTTTTTTTTTGAATGTCAGTTGAGAAAAAAAATGAGAGGAAAAAGAAATAGAAATAGAAATTATAACCACACACACAAAAAAAACAAAACGTAAGCACGTACATTTCTGATACGAACTTCTGATGATGAAATTTATACTTCGAAATCGATACGACAAAAATAACATCTTTTTGTTTTTATTTTTCATACGCATTGTAATTGCCTTCAAATTATTAATATATTATAACATACTTAACAATGCTTCAAACAAATTACCAATTACTATATATATATATATATATATATATATATATATATATATATATATATATATATATATATAACTGGTTTGAATTTTGAATTTTCCACCCTATCATTTACCTATAACTGGAGGAAGAATAGTTTGATTCATACATTTCTCCAAGGATCTTAACACTATGGGAAATGAAAACAGCCACATCCCGATTTTTAACTCGTCTCGCAGAGTCCATTTTCTTTTACTGTAACCATTACGCATGGCGTGTCAACAGTTACATTTTATATAGAAATCCGTTTCGCCTTTTTTTTAAATTTATTTTCGAAACCCGGTAGATCTTTCTATTAAAGTCTACGTAGTCCTAAACTCTTCGAACTTTATTAAATTTTAATAAGTAAACTCATGAAAATGTTGTTATATTTAGTGCAAATCTTTAAAGTTTATCACTTTGAATAATTAGCCTTGTGCTATTTCTGTTGTATTTGTATTTTTAGGCATAGAATTTCCAGGAAGAGTTTGCTTCCATCTGAACAATTATTTGTCTTTTGTTTGATCTTGCTTTATTTTAGAGTACAAAAATGTTTTTATTCCCAACAAGATCACGGTATTTAAATAAACTTAGACTTAAAATAAACATTATTCAAGTAATACAAGTGCATGAATTATGCTATTCATGGACTTTCAGAATTGGATAAAAAGAATCTTCAATAAAGATGGTGACAAAGTCAAAAGATGTTAACAAAAACTGCCAATAGATAAATATCATAAGATAACCCCTCTCCCTCTGTCTCGCTCTGTCTCTGTCTCTGTCTCTGTCTCTCTCTCTCTCTCTATATATATATATATGATTATGAAGTTTGATATTAACTTCATTCTTTGTTTGTCTATCGTTATTAAAATTTTAACCCGATGGAAGTCTTTGTATTGATTCTGTAATCAGACGTAAATGTGAATATCAATATATGGCTCTTTCCTCAATGCGAGTATATATGAATGGGTTTTAATATACGTACACTGGCCCATTTATAAGCGAATATATTTGGCATAAAATTTAATAAGCAATTGGTGTTCTTTGAAGAATATGAAAATAACAACCCAAGAAAATTAGAGGAACTTCCGTTGAGCATTTCCTTCTGTTTCGAAACTGAAGATTTATTTATTTGATATTTACTTATTTATTACAGGAAATAGCAAAAGCAAGATATCTTGCCAACTATCGATGGCTTCTAGCCGAAATAATAGACTGTACATCTTAATAGATAATTCAAGTAAAGTTTTCATAAAACATGTGGAGATTATGTACGTGCTTATCAGTACATTTATCTGGCATCAGAGTGTAGCATCTGTTGCAATGGTAAGGCTTGTATTTTAGAATTCAGGGGAGTGTTGTATCAGATTTTTGTTGTTGTTATTCCCTGGTTTACTCTGAGCCTGATCGTTAGAACAATAAAGATGGTGACAATATCAAAAGATGTTAACAAAAACTGCCTATAGATAAATATCACAAGATAAACCTCTCTCTCTCTCTCTCTCTCTCTGTCTCTCTCTGTCTCTCTCTCTCTCTGTCTCTCTGTCTCTCTCTCTCTCGTCTCTCCTCTCTCTCTTATATATATATATATATATATATATATATATATATATATATATATATGATTATGAAGTTTGATATTAGCTTTATTCTTGTCTATCGTTATTAAAATTTAAACCTAATGGAAGTCTTTGTATTGATTCTGTAATCAGACGTAAATGTGAATATCAATATATGCCTTTTCCTCAATGCGAGTATATACGAATGGGTTTTAATATACGTACATAAATTATTTTTTATAATGTACTGAATGTATCCTCTGCAGAGGAATAATATCCCTCCCCGCCCAAAAATGATTGCAGATGGAAATTGTATTTATTACGTGAATATAAGAGAAAGTCTTTTCGGCAAATACTTGGGCTTGCGGAGTGATCAGAGAGGAATGATTTGATCAATCGGCTGGTCACGTCAAGTCCTAGTTCCGAAATGACTGTATTCTTCAAATTGCTTGTATGTACAACAATCAACACCTTTTAAAAATGCTATCAAACAGTTTATCAATACAAGTTATTTCTTCAAATTTATCCCACCCTGTCGTCTGGGGCGTTAGAATGCACAGACCGCACCTCTACAGAGGGATAAGACTCCCCCAATGGGGCCACCTGTCGGCCGTGGGTGGCGACCCGTGATGCTTAAGGATAGAGCCCAGGTGGATGAGCAGTTCATGGCATACAATACTCCACTTTGGCCCTATTTTGGGCTAGAGGCCCCCTCCGATTAATCGGCTGGTCACGTCAAGCCCTAGCACCTATATGATTTTCCCAACCCTATTGCCCTTATGGCAATCCCCAATCCCTTTTTATCATATGGGTGCTAGAAGGCGGTGGCTGCGGGTCTACATGTCCTGGGAATGACGTTAAACTCTATCTGATGGTGAGGTTCCAGTTTTGGAGATTTGGGGAATGTGGAGCACCCCTTCATCACCATTGCTCCCAGGTCTACTCTGACCCGGAGTGGTAGTACCTGTTAGGGTCCCATCTATGGGTTGAATAGAAACACATGAGTTTATAAAAAAATGTATAATCCATTAAGAATTGATTTATTTCAAAACTTTATCAGCATTAAATGACCCACTGAGGTTGATATGCCGTAAAACAAAACAAAACAAACAAAAAATCAAATTTATCAATACCCACATAGTTAATCATATTTATTTTTATCAATGTACTGATACCCTTGAAGTTAATTGAAATTATGTTTACCAGCTTATGGATACGTACGATAACCCTGAGCTTAAGCGTGGTTTCGGAGCTTTAAATCATTACCACTAATTCATAAAATGCCACCACACCTGTTGACAGAAATGTGATTAATATATTGGCTAGATTTTTACCACAGGGTTATCGTTTGATCCTGACTTTAGTCTAAGGTAAAGGGAGAATATCTGAACATGGCCCGTGGATAATGTGTCCTAAACCTTGTGTTTATACATACCATAATGATGATAAGGACAACTGTCCGAAACATCAAAATTATTTCCACTATGCCTCATCTCAAAAATACAGACACATAATACCGCTTGTCAGGTTATCCCTTCGAGAAATTTAAAAATGTCGACAGATTTCATATCGATTTAAAACCAGAAGATTTATTTTGAAATGGGATACACAGTTTACTTGAAATGTGGACGAACTATTCGTGAATAACTTGCATAATTCATGCACTTGTATTTTAAGACGAAAATATTTAGATGTCCAAATAATGATACCATAAAAATATACGACGAACGTTTTGCTAAAAAAATAAAAAAAAATAATTTGCCTTATTTACAGTCAAAGCAGCGATTCTTTTTAGAAGACTGAAGTTAAGATTAGATGAGCCTGTTTAGTTCTCAGATGGGTGAACACCATCTTTCTACATGAAGGATGAGATGGGTAAATTGTCGCTATTCTAAATTATTGATTTCGTGCATGGACTTTGTATATTTTAGGTTTTTATCTACTGTGGCACAAACGAGAATCTGTTAGTTATTGTCTGTGAAAAAATCAGCAGCATGCCTGACGAACTTCACTCCTCCAGATATTTCAAATCGGCATGTTCTACGGCTTAGCGTTTACACTGGGAAGCTCCAATTTAAAGATCTCTTTGAGGTTGGGGTGTCAATCTGAGGAGAGTACAGATGATTTGAAAAGAGATCGAAGAGTCTAACGTTAATTACGAAGGTACGGCAGCTTGGAAAGCTCACTGATCGTTCTGATAAAAAAGAAATCCAGAATTTCATGGTTCCAACCTATGATAACATTTCCAATCTGTAGAATACTGTTAATTGTTATTCTGTGTTAATTTCACCCTTAGCCAGGATTGAACCTGCAGTCTGGAAATGACTGTTACAGATTGTTAACTATTGGACAGTGTAACAGTCAAACACCTCCTCAGATTAATAGACTCTTCCTGGCAGTAGTGGCAGTAATTATTTAAGCTGTTATAGTGGGTTCATTGGAGAACTAGTAACTGCATGGTTAGGCTTGGCCAGTCACATTGCTCAAACCAATTGTTGACTGTCTAACTTACTTCAATACAATCAAATACATGCCCAGAGACAGCGGGGCGTCTGAGGTTCTCATCAGGCATGTACTGCATGGAGACATTAGCTATTTCTCTTGAAAAATGAGATAGGGCCAGTTTTATCACAGACCGTCAAGCACAAGAGAAAAGACAGCGCGGCAAAATACTTAAACATTCCCTACAACCGACAGGGATCAGATGGTGAACCCTTAGAACAACCTCTGGCTTGCTCTGTACCCCCCAATATGTACAAATAGTTATGAAAACGAAACAAACAGTCCACATGTTATTTAGGGGGGTCACTCGTGATGGTGATGTTATGCCTCCATTCATCTGCCAAAGTGGCCCCAGCTTCAGCACGAAAGCCTACATCAAGTGCCTGGAGGAGGGAGTGCTACACTAAATCGAGCGGATGGTTTCTTTACTAACCTACAACTGACAACCGAACACTACGACATGCCTCATAAACTGGAGAACTCAGTCTTGTGTGGGAAAATTTTGAGACCAACATCAAGTCATGTAACTCCCCAGATTGTAATGTGTTTATTAGGCGTGAGGCGCGGGTTGTGCGAGACACCAGCAAAATTCCGAGCAACACCAAAGAAGGTAAGGATGAGGGCAGAATTTACCAATTTAAACAAGGAGTCTGTTGGCTTGTAGGACATTCAAAAGTCATTTGGAGACCGTAGTTAAAGCCAATAGCAATACCTTTCAATAAATTTCATCCATAGTATTTGTTGTGATGTTAGTTCAACAGTAAAAAAAGAAGTCAAGTCGAGGTAGGGTAAAAAGAGACAAGTGTATTTACAATAAGGTACAAGAACGGCTAGCTTGCCGCTAAACAGTAACAGTACGGTAACAGTACGGTAACAGTACAACCTTTCACTCGGTGTCTCACTATTTATAGTGAGAACCGGTGTATATTCTCCACTGTAGGAACGGCCGGTACAACAGTATTTTAAGATATTTTCATGTAATTTTGGTAAATATATCTGACATTGTAATCATGTTTTCATAATTTAGACGACAATTTACACAACGTACCCTGAACACACACACACACACACACACACACACACACACACACACGCACACAACACACACACACACACACACAACACAATATATATATATATATTTGTGAATAAAAAGGCCTTAAATACCATCGGTATCGTGGTTATGGACCATTTCCATTAGTGAGTATGCCCACGTCTAATATGCCTGTCTAAATAAAAGATATCAGTGGTCTGAAGAAGCTCGTGAGCATACTCACGAGTGGAAATGGTCCATAACCACGATACCCATGGTATTTAAGGCCTTTTTATTCACAAATAACTTTGTTCTGTTTACAATAATTAAACATTGAGCTCTCATATGGAACCTGAACTCTACAACAAACTACTGGTAAAAGAATAAGACCAGCCTAGAATCACCTTGTACCAAGAAACTTGGTACCACACCAAAGTATATATATATATATATATATATATATATATATATATATATATATTGACTGTGTTAAAGCTATTTAAATTACCTATGTTCAAGACGATATTGAGCACACTTTATCAATACAGCAAACCATATAACTATATTACACACACATACACACAACACACATATATATGCTTCTAGAAATACTTATATATGTATATATATATATATTATGTATATACATATTTACTAATCCCTCGCACGTGCAGGATGCGACACAAGATCAATTTCTTAAGCGGAGTTTAACAGGTTTTGAATTTAGAATTTCCCTTCTTCTAGTCTGGTTACTTAACCATGCTTAAAGATTCCAGTCAGCCCTGCTATTTACCCATAGCTGGAGGAGAATTGGATGCATACCTTTCCCAAGGGTATTAGCGCCCTGTGAAATGCTAACAGCTTCGTCTAGGAATTGAAATCGGAGTTGACGAGTCCATTTCATATGACTCTAACCATTAGGCCACACGCTTCTTATATATATATATATATATATATATATATATATATATATATATATATATATATATATATATATATATATATATATATATATATATATATATATATATAGCAAATATATGCACCCTCCGGGTGCAAGTATTTAAGTTTTGATATAATAAAATATCATATTAAATTAGAAAGGCTAATGAAACTGACTAAGAATGCAGATAAAAAGATCTGCAACAGAGGGGGTATAATCGAAAAATAGAACAACTTTGAAACTAACTATTCCATCATTTTCCATTACTCCCCTGTTTCATTGGTAAATTTTCCTAATTTAACTATTTAGTTAAAATAGGAAGTAAAGGATAATATTACAGTTATTTCTTCTTGTAAATAAATTTCTTTTAAGATTTATACACGAGATTTTTGTTTATATTTCTTAAGATAAAACCAAACAATTAGAAATCAATAATACCAAGCACATATTTATTAAAATAAAATTTTAAAGATCAATATGCAAATTAGCCTTCTCGTTCAAACTGTAAATCGCTATTTTGTTGTATATATAAATACAATTGCATGTTATTAGTACGTAGATATGATCAACAGTATTAATAATGTAAAACAATTTTTATTAATAACTGAAGGTTTAAAAGAATGAAATCATGGAGAATTTGACGTAAATAATTAAGGGAATTGTGACTTGAGTAGTAATATAGTTTCGGTTACAGACAGAAAAATACACAATCTCCATTATAATAAGATATGTGTATGTCTGTGTGTCATATGTAGCCGTAAACCTGAAAAATCAGGACACCATAAGGATTTTTCTTTTCTTTGAGCGATATATTTAAAATCTTCTTAGCTAGCAAATAAAGAAATGTCTAGCTCATTTTGATACGGATGATTAGTTTAGGGGGTTATGAATCCGTTATATGTATGCATTTAGACGCCCATTCGCCACGGAAGGGTGTGTCACAAGGTCATTCTTAAGTGGAATAATGATGTTTGTTTTCAATTAGTTGTCTAACCAAGACTAAAGAACCCAGTCTATCCTACAATCTCCCCATAAATGGGCTGCATAACCGTCAGTTTCATGTATTTCCTTGGGACATTAATGTGAAGTGAATGGCAAACAGCCTCTTTCAAGATTTGAACTCGAGTCGCCGATTGCTTTTCCTGCGACGATATATATTCCACGAAACCGTTACCCGCTCAATGTAATATTTAAACCATCCAAATTCTCTATATAATAGGATATCTATGAAATATCTTACTAGAATCCTTCATTCCCTCCTAAATACAAACACCAATGTCGTCTTTGAACTCTGTTAATACAAGAGCTCAACTAGTTTATGGATCGTCTAGTTACATCTTCAAACTTCAGACACTAAACTGAGTATAGTCTGTATTTATCACAAGGTGACAAATATTTAAATAGACAAATTTATATATTTAATATATGAGGTAGATAAGAGGATAAGTGAGCAAGAAATGAACAACTCAAAACAAATCAAGGTTTGAAATGATTTCGTCCGTATTACTCGGACACCGTCAGTCGACTGACGATGTCCCAGTAATACGGACGAAATCATTTCAACCCTTGGTTTGTTTCATGTTGTTCATTTCTTGCTCACTTATCCTCTTATCTACCTCATATTGTCGGATTCTAAACCCATCCATCCTATCTTCATATTTAATATATATATAATATATATATATATATATATTATATATATATAGGATTTTTTTTTTTAATTTTATTATCTTCTATTAATTTATTTTATTATTTATATCTTAACTAGTATTTTCTTTTATACATCATTATACTCTAATGTTTAAATTTAAAATCTTTTTATTTTACTTGTCTATTTTATATTTAATATACTATTCTGTTTTTTCTGTCATGTCACCTTTTTGTCTGTCTGGACACCTAGAAATCAACTTTGAGATGTATCTCTTTTTTTTCATTCACTTCCTGTTTCTATGGTTACACTCCCACACTGTTAAAAAATATATATATTTTTTTTGTTATTTTTTTTTTTGTTTGAATTTATATATATTCAGCTCTTTGGGTTTTTTGTGATATGCTTGTCCATAAGTGAATTGAGACCCATCTGATGAGGCGAAAATTTGGGGAGCCGATTTAAATCAACTTAGATTTATATGGGCCCCAATTTTCGTCGAAATAAATTTATTATGGGATTACTGTATTGAGTTCTTCCTTTATTGATATATATATATATATATATATATATATATATATATATATATATATATATATAATATATGTGTGTGTGTGTGTGTGTGTGTGTGTGTGTGTGTAGAAAAGTTTTTTAAAAGAAAACAAACACAGGATGTCATGAACAATGGAAGCTCTTTATGTCGATACTTAAGTATTTCGTTTCTTTTTTTAATTAAAACATTCTTCAGGACATTGTATGAGTAAAACATGAAAGATGTTCAGTTTATGTTGAATGTGTGATAAAAGGTTTTAATTTTTTTTTTAAAACGAAATACTTAAGTATCGACAGAAAGAGTTTCCATTGTTCATGACATACTGTGTTTGTTTTCTTTTAAAAGATTTCTCCCCATACTGTGGGATTAATTTCCTCATCGTACTTCCATATATATATATATATATATATATATTATAATATATATATATATATATATATAGAGAGAGAGAGAGAGAGAGAGAGAGAGAGAGAGAAGAGAGAGTCCTGTAGCCACTAAATTGTAGAGTTTTGACACACAGACTACGGACGCAGACACTTATAAATGTATGTATGTGTATATACCCTGGCACTTAATAACACACGTGTATATATTTCTTGGCACACAATCCTCCGAAAATATCTGAGGAAATAAAAATAGAACTAATAATGGTAGCGCAATTTTCTGTATGTTAGCCAAGAGCAGAGTAAGGATGCGGTAAGTGGGAAGATACACTAAATCAATACTTGGTTAGGGGAAGAAAAGTAGAAAGAAATATTCGGTAGTGGATTTTCACAGGATGATAATTAACTCCAAACATTGCCACCTTCTTGTTTTCTATTCTTTTTTTTTATATGAAACGTTTGTCATTTTGTTTTTATGATCAACTTTTTTTCTCTCATTTCTTCTTTCTTCCGACATCATTTTATCTTCATCTGATTCAATAATTATTTTACTTCTTGCGAGTTTTTCACACCAGAACTAACTGGTGGTTTTCTCTGAACTCTGAGCGACAACAAGTCTTTCTCAGGTCTCGGTGACGCTTCTGAGTATTCTAGGTGTTTATGCTATAGACTATATCAATGTGGCTATTTGTATTCCACATTGCGCTAATACACAGGTATTCAAGTTCATTTCAACAGTGCTGTGATCTTGAAAGTGTTCTTTCTTCTTCTGATTTTCCAAACCATCGCGGACCGTTGCAAAGGCAACAACTACGTTTTGTATCTACATCACTTTCATTTTCCATAGCTTGTTCAGCTCTCTGACAAGATCCTAGTATTTGTCTAACTTTTCCCAAGTATTTTACTTGATTTTAATAGTGCTATAAATTATATCAGTGTTTTTCAAATTTGTTGTTAGTGGCTTCCTTCAACACAATGCGAGTTCCTTGTGCCCCCAAATTTCATTTCCCAACTATGCAAATGTGTTTGAGCGACTGCAAGTCTTCTCAAATCTCTATGACTCTTATAAGTATTTTAATTGCTTTTAATAGGGCAATAGATTATATCAGTGTTTATCAATCTTTTTCTTGGCTGGCAATGCGAGGTCCTTGTGTTCCTCCAAATATCACTGCCCTCCGATGTAAAGGTGTTTTTTACTCTGAAGTCTGAACACCTGCAAATCTTCTCAGGATTCTTCTAAGTATTCTAGTTGATTTTAATAGTGCTTTTGCATTGAAGGTCTTGTTTCTTCCTCTGATGTTCCAGACCGTCACAGGGGCAACAACTACATATGGTATCTACATCACTTTCATTTTCCTGTGTACAGCTGAGAGTCGTGGGCAGGGTTACGCAATGTGGAGCCTTGAACCTGATCGCCGTCTGCCCAATCGATCTCAACGGGCTTCTTTTATTTGTAATCTGACCCCCGGTGTCACGCCTCCTTGTTCGTGACACCGACGCAGTTTTTTCTGTAGACACGCCTCTTCGCCCACGCAGGTTATTTTCATTGGCTAAGGGCTACGCCTACAGATTTCTGCACTGAAATCATGACAAACATCCACCTGCATTTTCAGGTGCAAATGGTCAGGTCGGGGCCACATCCTGTTTTCGTTTCCAGGCTGCACCTGGCCCCCATGCACTTCCTATTTAGCCCGGTCCTTGGGTGCACCGATCAGACAATATATTAAATGGCAAGATACTATTATTTGTCTAACTTTTCCTAACTATTCTAGTTGATTTTAATAGTGTTAGAGATTACATCAGCATTTCACAACAGTTTCGCGGCTGTGGTGTCCTTCAACCAAATGCAAGTGATAACCCACCCCCGATTTCAGGTCCTTCTGATTTAAAGGTGTTTTTTTCTTTGAAGTGTAAGCAACAGCAAACCCCCTCAGGACTCTAGGACTCTCCTGAATATTCAATTGATTATAATAGTGATGTAGACTATATCAATGAGGCTGTTTGCACTTCACTTTGCGCTATTACCCTTAGGAAATGTACTCATCCAACTACACACCCTCCAGATATGGGTAAATTGTAGGGCAGATTGGGTACTTTAACCATGGGTAGGTTACCATTCAAGGAGAAGAAAACTCTCTGAAATCAAACCTGTTAAAATCCGCTTAAGAAATTTACCTTCTGTCACATCCTACTCGAGCGAAGGGGTTGATCTATCTATCTATCTATCTATCTATCTATCTATCTATATATATATATATATATATATATAATATATATATATATATATATATATATATATATAAGTTAAAAGAAAGGAAATGAATCCGACAATATGAGTAAGAAAAGATGGAATGAAAACATCACAACAGCATTGTGTGATGTTTTCATTCCACCTTTTCTTATATATATATATATATATATATATATATATATATAACAATTTGTTGGTTGGTTTTGAAGGCTACAATACAAGTGTAAAGAAAAAAGAAGGTAACTGTGTTGTTTGTTAACCTGTGATTTATTCTTAATTCTTAACATTTCGGGATAAAAATCCCTTCTACAGAAGATTACTAGAACTGAAGTTGTTGCTAGTGGCTGTTCATTTGTTCTGTCTTAAGTCTTCCAAATTCTGTGTGTGTGGGGTGCATATTTATGTCTGTGGTTGTGTAAATGTGTGTGTGTGCGTGCTTATGTCTGTGTGTCTGTTCATTTCCTTTTTTTTTTAATTTTTTTTCCAGATTTGGCTCGTCCTCTAAGCAGGTTTTTTTTGTTTACTAACAGGACCATCTGATCCCTTTTTTAAATATGTGTCTGAGATTAACATTCCAGATATTGTTTGATTGTTTATGGGTGCGGGTGTGTAGATTTAATGCCTATTAAAATCACTTGTTGTCCTCTTGTGTGTGTGCAGTGTATTTGTTCTTAAGTCCTAACACAAGACCCTTTTATAAATAACAATTTAACAAAAATAAGCTAAGAATTAAACACGTCTCCTTATTTGTAGGTGGAAAATATCGCGTATTTATTCAAGTGAAAATTATTTGTTTATTCTATGAATAGTTTATTTGATTGTGTACTTACTTATTAGGAACTTTGAAGAGCTCTACATCAACAAATCGATTGAATTCTAATTATTGAATTTAATCATTTAATCAGTAAACACCAAATAATAAATTTGTACTTTCCCTTATTATGAACATATTAAAGTGTATGACCGATTTTAATGCTCAATGACCTCTCATTTTCTGAGTTGATTGTAAAATCAACTTCATGGGAAAGTTGAGACAACATTGTTCTGATTAATTTATGATTTGATGGAGTGTTAGTTGTTATGTGTACGGCATATCAAACCTTTCCGAGTTATTTAATTCCGAATCAAATCAGCTTACTTACAGTACCTGTTGTTACTTTAGTGGCTACGTAATTAAGTATTGAACTGGGGAATAGCTGCTTAACTTCGGTGATCGTCCGGGAATCGATGCTTTCAGCGTGACTTGATAGTAATTTTATGATTTAATGTAGCAGGTTCTGATTTATATACCAGAGGGATTATGATGAACGATTCTTATTTAGATTTCTTCTGAATAAAGATTCCCTTAATTGTTCTCGCATTATATGATAATTCCTCATGTAAAGGCGCGTGGTGTAATGATTATAGTCGTAGAAAACGGACTCATTAAATCCTGGATGAGGCTTTCTGCATTTCACAGAGCGCTAATACCCTTGGGAAAGGTATGCATCCAAATACTCTCACTAACTACGAGTAAATACTAGGACAAACTGGGATCTTTAACTTTGGCTTGTTATACAGTCTAGAAAAAACTGAATTCAAACCTGTTAAACTTTGCTTAATAAATTGACCTTGTGTCGCATCCTGCTCGTGCAGAGGGGTTCGTAAATTTATATATGACTTGAGTTATCCGAGCTCACCACCTCTCTCTAGTCTTCACTCTACTCTTTCTTTCTTTTTAAATTTGTTGTTTCTGCGTAACATGACATTTTCTTCCCTTTCTTTTTTTATAATAAAAGCGGAATGGTCCATTAATTTGCTGCAGTGATGACTCCCATGAGGAATAACAATCCTCCCGATAAGCAACGCAAGATAATCTGGATTTACATTTTTGCATTTCACCTTGGACAATTTGGACCGTCCCATTATTTAACCAGAGGGCGTTTCACTTAGATAACAGTCGGAAGATTAAGGAACAAGAATATTAATATCTAGATAGTTTCTATACTTGAATCCACCATATTACGATTGCCTTCGACATTTTCTTTTTTCTACTCTTCGTTATTCCTTTGTTTACTATTAAATTGGATTGCGAAAGTCGGTACAACAATGAAAATATTTTGAAAAGTCTTCGACACGGTGCCAAAAGAAACATGGCAAACGACAGAGGAATGAAAAATACAATTTACATCTTCAAGAACAGAACTTTGATAGCTTAATTCTTTTTTTTTATTACCCAGTGTGAGTTATAATAATTAAATATTCTTGTGTCGTCAATTGATTCTTTTAAATAATATTCTAGTTTTATGTTATTATTTCTGTTTGTTCCTTTTGCAAATGCTTATGACGGTAATGCACACGTTCCATAAATGGACACCCATGTCTTTTTCTTCAGGTTTGAAAATCAATTATAAACCTCTGAATAGTAATTTGCACAAAAGGAAAAAAACAAAAACAAACAAATAAAATAAATCATAATCAATTGAAATCATTTACATAGAAATGGCTGTGTATAACAGTGTATAACATGGAATTTAAGGAAAGGAATTCACTTTTTAAATTATTAATACAAGAGAAATCCTTTTCTCATTTTCTCTGGATTTTACAGAGAGACAATAAGAAAATGATATTCTAGGATATCTATTTCTTTCTTTCTTTCCTTTTGGTTGTGAAATTTCTCTTTCTAATAGAAACGCCTTTTCTCTTTGAACGATCTTTTGGGTGGTAATAAGGATCTTCGCACAAGATTAATGATTGAATTAATAGGACAAAACTAAATTGAGAAGAATATACAATGCTCAATCTTTGTCTGTGAGAATTCCAAAGAATGAACCTTCCACTTGCAAATGATTTATTGCAATAAATAAGGAATCATATTCGTTTTTTTTCCGAAGGCCATCACGAATGCATATTTCACTCCTTATTTATCTCTCTCTCTCTCTCTCTCTCTCTCTCTCTCTCTCTCTCTC
>CM042144.1:5436124-5443624 GCA_023376005.1 Doryteuthis pealeii | reverse complement strand
TTTCTAGCAGTTGCTCTTAATAAACATATCAAACTTTGTACCACCCTGTCGGTGGGGCATTAGAATGCACCGACTGCACCTCTGCAGAGGGGTAAGACTCCCCAATGGGGCCACCTGTTGGCCGTGGGTGGCGACCCGTGATGCTTAAGGATAGAGCCCAGGTGGATGAGCAGTTCATGACTTGCAATACTCCACTTTGGCCTTATCTTGGGCTATCTTACTCTATTCTTCTGACCGTCTTTGGAATATTATAACATCTGATCAATCGGCAGGTCACGTCAAGCCCTAGCACCTATATGATTTTCCCAACCCTATTGGCCTTATGGCAAGCCCCAACCCCATTTTATCATATGGGTGCTAGAAGGCGGTGGCTGCGGGTCTACACGTCCTGGGAATGACGTTAAACTCTATCTGATGGTGAGGTTCCAGTTTTGGAGGTTTGGGGAATGTGGAGCACCCCTTCATCACCATTGCTCCCTTGTCCACTCTGACCCGGAGTGGTAGTACCTGTTAGGGTCCCATCTATGGGTTAAATAGAAAAATGTATTTATAAAAAAATTGTATTATCCATGTAGAATTGATTTATTTCAAAACTTTATCGGCATTAAATGACCCACTGAGGTTGATATGCCGTAAAACAAACCAAACCAAACCAAACCAAACTTTGTAATAAGTAAATTATCATACTGCGATACATCCACAGGTTCTGCTAGTTATTTTATGAGCTTTAGAATTTGTTACGATAGAGTATTTAAGTATTTCAATATTTTGAATATTGGGATTGTTAATTATATGAGACTTTTACAATTGACGCTATCTGTCTGGTGTAGTCATTTAAAAAAAAAATCAAGCAATCAAGATTTACGAAAAAAATTTTTTTTTTCAATATAAACTTATTATTTTTCGTGATAAAATGAAGTTATTGGCAGAAAAATATTCATTGAATTTAGTGTCTGCATAGAATGTATCGAGACAGCTAATTAATGGACCATTCTGTTTTTATTATACAGAAAGAAAGGGAAGAAAAAGGACACGTATATATATATATATATATATATATATATATATATTATAAACACACACACACACACATATATTTATATATACATGTATATAAGTATAAATATATATATATATATATATATATATATATATATATATATATATATATGAATATATATACAAATATATAAATATGTATGAATATATAAATATAAAAATATATATATAAATATATAAGATAAATATATATATATAAATATATATATAATATAATAAATATAAATATATATATATATATAATATAGAGAGAAAATATATATATGTAAATATACATATATATATATATATATAAATATAAATATAATATATATATATATATATATATATATATATATATAATATATATAATATATATAAATATATAATATATATATATATATATATATAATATATATATATATATATATATATATATATATATATATATATATATATATATAAATATATATATATATATATATATAATATATATATATAAATATATATATATATATATATATAATATGTATATATAAATAATATATATATGAATATATATATATATATATATATATATATATATATATATAAATATATATATATATATATATATATAATATATATATATATATAAATATATATATATATATA
This sequence comes from Doryteuthis pealeii, assembly GCA_023376005.1. Classification (NCBI taxonomy): domain Eukaryota; kingdom Metazoa; phylum Mollusca; class Cephalopoda; order Myopsida; family Loliginidae; genus Doryteuthis; species Doryteuthis pealeii. The sequence continues at coordinate 5,441,932 of CM042144.1, read as the reverse complement.
TATATATATATATATATATAATAAATAAATATATATATATATATAATATAAATAAATAAATAAATAATATATATATATATATATATATATATATATATATATATATATATATATATATATATATATATATATATATGTACGTGTGTGTGTTTTTGTGTCATATTTATGCTTATTGATCAATTAAAAATTCATGTGATGTCTTTGTCGGCTCCGGTTTCTATCGATCTGGTTTGAATCGTCGAAGGATAAGCAGATAACTTCACCCCCAGTTCCCGCTTATATCATCGAAAAATTCTGACTCGAATTGTTAATTTCATTTCTGAACTTTCGTAGACAACCAGGAAACACGTCTTATATTTCTCGGTTTTGACAATGAAATTCTTAGTTTCAACGGGATGAGTTTTTTTTTATAATATTTTTTAAAAAATTATTTGCGCTTTCTTTCTTTATTTTTTTATATTTTTTTTATCAAGGCTACAAAATTTTCCCCAAATAAAGGAAGAATATATTTGTAAATTTTCAAATTAACATACAATAATAAACATGTGTGAATAATATCATGAATATAATATTTCTAGGGAATTTTAATTTTCGATTTCAATGGAAACAATATGTTCACAACTTGCTGATGGTTTTAAGAAATTATATTGTGAAATATTCATTGATTTGCAGACCAACCCATACAGTAATAAATATACATATATAGAACATGTCATAATAATATTGTGTTGATCATATCATGACATAGGGAAGGTTAAAGTTTAGTTAACAGACATGTATGCCGAAAAGGGAGAGTTCCCTTGATGAAAAACTGGGATATTGTGAAAATTTATACCATCATCATCATGTCGCGCTGGCAGCACGGATATCCTTGACAATCTCTCGCCAACCTTTCCTATCATTCATCGCACCAGGGAGTTCTTCCTCTATGCAGCCAGCATCTTTACATAGCTGGTCAATGTAGGTCCTTGCTGGGCGGCCCACACTGGCATGTCCATGTGTTGGTTTCTACTGGAGAACATCGCTTATGAGTTCGTCCTTGCTTCTCCAGCAGTGCCCCGCATGCCTAGTCCGTCTCACTCGGATGGTCTGTGAGATAGGGGGCAAGTGACCATACAGCTGCTCCCTTGTGGGGTGCTGTCTCAACGACTTGTTCAATACTGCTCGCAGCATTCTTGTGCAGCTCCCATCCAGCTTATTCTCGAGGCGCCTCGTTAGGGTCCAGGTAGTGCAGCCATACAGCAGTACTGATATGACTACGGCCTGGAAGAGATGTCGCTTTAGCTTGTCAGTGAGATCAGATTTCCATATGACATAATTTGTTCGTGGCCATCCACGCCTTTCCTATTCGTGTATTTACATCGCTATCTGTGGATGAGATATTACTCCCTAGGTATGTGAATTGTTCCACTGGCTTAAGGTGCTTACCGTCTAATGTGGAGATGTCTCCTTTCTTTTTGAAGCTCATGAACTCCGTTTTATCAGAGTTCACATGTAGGCCGATGCCTCCTGCTGCCTCCTCCAGGGTATGCAGTAGTGTTTCAGCCTGAGCCGGTGTATCTGCAAAAAGTGCGAGGTCATCAGCATAGTCTGCATCTGTGACTATCTGTGCAGGATATCTCCTGCTTCTTGCCTTTCTTAGTGTTAAGCCTTTTTCTTTTATGGTATCTAATGATGTTCGTAGTACATAGTATACCATACCTTAATATTTTATTGACAATTGATATTTATTCAGTTGAATTCAATGGACGTGTCGGTGAAGTTTCATCTGCGGAGGACATGTGAAATACAGCCCTGAGTTTGTATCCTGTTTTATTCTATTTTATAATATATATATATATATATATATATATATATATATATATATATTCTAGAAGAGGCTACCTAGTATCGCCTGGGTACAGAGGTAAATTCTGGTGAATTGATTTGTTTACTTTTGAGATTTACAAATTGCGGACATTTTTTAAGTAGAATTACAACGCCATTTATATATACACATATATATATATATATATATATATATATATATATATATATATATATATATATATATATATATATATATATATATATATATATATATATATATATATATATATCTTAGAATATAAATCAAATCTTCATACTTTTTTGCAAGAAAAGCGCGAACCGATATTCATTGTGTATAGATATTTAAATTATCATTAATTTCGGCCTATAAGGTCTCATCAGCAGAGGTCTTCGTATCTATAGCTCTGCTGATGAGGCCTAATAGGCCGAAATGTACATACAGAGATCGATTTTTCTCGATTTGTTTAGCCTTACATTTAAATAGGTAATCCCGACTAATTAATTAATTATTAATTAATTAACTTTCAAAATAAGTTTCGACTTCTATTAAGTACATATTCTCCATATATATATATATATATATATATATATATATATATATATATATATATATATATATATATATATATATATATATATATATAACCATCGGTCGAGAAAAATAATGAAATTAAAAAAAAAGGTTAGCGACAGTTGCATACCTCTTTCTTTACTTACTTCTATTCTTCTTCTGACGTCTTTGACATCTTAAGTTCTTCTAGCGTCTTCTTCTAGCATCTGGACTTCGTCTTGGTGGTCGGTCGCACTTAACTCATTTCTTCTTCTAGATCAGTCTTGTTACCAAGACATTCATTAATCACAAAACCGTGTTATATTCTTAAGCTTTTATTTACTTAACTAAACATTTCATCTAACTAAACATCTGACTAACATAGCGCGCGTGAGTTCCACTTAAGGCAGGACATCTTCTCTGCCTGAAGTCCAACTGAAAACTCAAGACCCAACCAGATCCCACGTGACTTCACGTAATTCGCGGGCTTTCTGTAATATTCCATGGAAAGTCCCGCCCGTGATATCAAAAGGGCCATCCCTTTAGAAATACAGGGTATTGACAATAATCTTATGCAACCGCATAGATTATGTAACACAACCTCGATTGAAATTTCCTGCTGATTTTGTAAAATAAAAATCTCTGAATAAAGGTCCAAGTAATGCTCTATTATTACATCTGTTTAGTTGAATGATTGATTTTAAAGACACGTCAACCTGCCCCTGGTTAATTTATGCCAATTCTTTTGTCATGTTATTTTCAATCTTTGTTAATTGAGCCACAAATAGGGAAATCAAGGTCTTTTTTCAATTAAATTTCATAAAAATATTCTAAATGTAATGTAATGTCGACTTTATGGGACACGAGGAATCTTCTAACTTAGTTAAGGGTGTGGAAATAATTCCTACTATTTATTAAGTCAGAAAACATTTTTTTTAAAACTTTATATTAATGTTTTTTTTATCTCAATAGGTTCGGTTATATGAAACAGATTTTACCATCTGATTATATCGAATGACCTTTGATCAATTTTACATGGTCTTCATTAGTGTCTAAAAATCAAGCCAATATCTACGATAAAATTAAGGTCACTGGGATTTGACCGCGATCTTTGAACAGATATTCACCCTCAAACGCACAAACATTGGCATAGTAACCTAGATTACTGTTTATATTTCGCTCTTTCGGCATATACACATCCGGGACTCGTGCTGGGAATGTATTCATAACGCACAGTCATGTTCCGGTTTTATAGGTAGATCACACACACACGCACACTCACACACACACACACACACACACTATATATATATATATATATATATATATGTGTGTGTAAATAAATGGAAATTAATCCGACAGAATGAATTTAACATTTTGAAAAAACAATTAGTAATTATTATCTGCTGACAGAAATCTGTTTCGACGCCTTATAGAAGGGTCATCTTCAACGAGCAAAAAATATATGAAAAAGAGACGGGATAAAACCGTTTGAAGAAAATAGGGGGTACAAACACACGCTGGAATGCTTGAATTTTTTCAAATGCGCATACTGTTTCAAAAATAAAATAAATTTTATTTTTAAAATCAGAAGCATTTTTAATTCAAAAATAAACTCAAAAAGAGTTTGGTGTAAATATATAAAAAAGTGTAAGAGATTATCAAAAATGTTCAAAATATGATCCAGCATTAAGTTGTTTACATATCCACAGTACAATTGAAAGAAGATGTTAAAATTTCAAAAAGTTTGTGGTGTAGGTAACTTTTTTTTTTTTTTTTTTTTTTTTTTTTTTTGTAGTGTTCGTAGAATAATATTCGGAGGTGTAAAAATCCGTATATTTTGTTTTTTCATGAGACAAATGTGTAAATAAATGGAAATTAATCCGACAGAATGAATTTAACATTTTGAAAAATAATTACTAATTGTTTTTTCAAAATGTTAAATTCATATATATATATATATATATATATATATATATATATATTATATATATATATATATATATATGAGGTAAGGTAAAAGGAAAACTGAACAAAAAATGACTCAAACAAGTAGAAGTAGGAGAGCAATATTTCATCTTTCTTACGCGAAGAAAATTGTTTGAGTCATTATTTTTTGTTCACTTTCCTTTCCCATTCCTCCTATCTTCACACACACACACACACACACATATATATATATATGTGTGTGTGTGTGTGTGTGTGTGTGTGTGTGTGTGTGTGTATGTATGTATGTATAGATAAAAGCGTATGAAAACACACAATGTTGTTAAAATGAATATATTTTAATATCATTTTCATAGCTAGTATTGACAATATTTCGATTTATATAAAAAATCATCATCAGAGCATAATGATAATTAGGTTCGTTTTTAGATGTAAATGTTTTTAATCCGGACCCATCAAGAGAGAAGCAGAAAATCATTTAAATTCAAACCGGAAGCATTGTTTTACCCCAAAAGCGCGTAATCCATGCGATCGCTTCGTCTTTGTTCATTAGCTGCGTTTCGCTAACGTCATGTACTTTCGCTACAATAAATACTTCAAATAAAAATTAAATATATATATATATATATATATATATATATATATATATATATATATATATATAGAGAGAGAGAGAGAGAGAGAGAGTGAGAGAGAGAGAGAAGACATTAATACCAGAGTATATAACAAGCTTAACCCTATAAATTTCTCCCATAAAAAGATTCCCGATCCATTTAGTAATTGGCAACTGCATGCAGCCTGTTGTCAAATTCAGAAAGATTGAAAACGACATGACAAAAGAATTGGCATAACATAACCAGGGGCAGGTTGACGTGTCGTTAAAATCAATCATTCAATTAGATAAATAGACAAATAGATAGAAAGATGTTGACCTCACTGAAACATTCAGCTTTAACTACATTATATATATATATATATATATATATATATATATATTATAGTGTCCGGCTGGGAACCTCGAGGTTCCTGGTTCGATTCCGGCCCTCGCCAACTTTGCGTAGGAGTAGCACATGGATATGTGCGGTGAGGTGAGGAACTGATGGTAGAGGCCCAAACAATCTCCTTTGTCTAGCGCTAGTGAAAGGGGGATGGACTCGCTGTCTGGCTGATACCAACTTTAGGCCTCACCGATGACTTTACTTTTACTTTTACTTATATATATATATATATATATATATTTATATATATAAACACACACACACACACACACATATATATATATATATATATATTATTATTATTATTATTATTATTATTATTATTATTATTATTATTATTATTTATTTTGGGTAATCCCCTAAGTAAATGGATTTACTTCTGGGTAAATAAAATCGAGTTTATATATATATATATATATATATATATATATATATCACTATGGGACTTCAACGTCGATATATACATATATATATATGAGCAGG
>CM042144.1:5428624-5431124 GCA_023376005.1 Doryteuthis pealeii | reverse complement strand
AAGAATATGAGGGTGTTCAATACGTTTGTAGAGTAGATTTAGTAAAATGGCATAGGCAAATAACCTACTCGAGTTCCACCACGAGGGGCATCAGGGTTAACTGCAATGACTTGATTAAGTTAATTTATTTCAAATAATTGATTTATTAATTTAATTAATTCTTCGCAGTTATTCTTGATGATCTGCATGGTAAAACTCGAGTAGGTTATCTATTTCCTTTAATTATATATATATATATATATATATATATATATATATATATATGTTGTAGGTGACTCACCTATGACCAGAACAATGGACTTACCCAAAGGGTATATTTAACAGAGAAAAGCTATTCAAGTGAGAAGTAGCAAATGCCTGTCTTCATGTATGCTGAACCAAGGAACCCTCCTCATTTTGTACATTGATATATGGTGAATTCATCTGTTCTTTACTTTTATCTCCGTGTTGAGTATTTTTATCGACTCTTAAACAAGTCATAACAATATATATAATATATATATATATATATATATATATATATATATATATATATGTATAAAAATGGAAATTAATCCGACAGAATGAATTTAACATTTTGAAAAAACAATTGGTAATTAATATCTGCTGACAGAATCTGTTTCCACGCCTTAGTAGAAGGGTCATCATCAACGAGCAAAAAATTTTTACGAAAGAAAGAAAGGATAAAAAACCGTTGGAAGAGAATAGGGGGTACAAACACACGCTGGAATGCTTGAATTTTTAAAAATCCGTATACTGTTTCAAAAATAAAATAAATTTTATTTTTAAAATCAGAAGCATTTTTAATTCAAAAATAAACTCAAAAAGAGTTTGGTGTAATTGTTTTTTCAAAATGTTAAATTCATATATATATATATATATATATATATTATATATATATATATATATATGTATGTATAGAGAGAGAGAGAGAGAGAGAGAGAGAGAGAGAGGAGAGAGAGAGAGAGAGAGATGTGCATATATACATGTGTGTATTTTATTTTATGCTTACCAATGTCATTGGGCTATTCAGTTTCGAAAGACTATGATAAAAGTTTTTGTGTGCCCCTGAAGTTGCAGCGCCTCCTGTGACTATGAAGTCCTATGTTTGAGAATCATTCTCGACCACAGATTTTGCATTTGTAGGTTGTCCCTGTAGATTATGATGTTCCGATGCTTTGTTGCCGTTGCTTTCTTATGGACCTCTTAGCTTCATGATGTTGTATCAGGGTGACTTCTGACATGTACAGTCCTCTATGGAGATTCTGCCGCCACCGAGGGTGGTCTTGAGCCAAATTTTCCCAGCTGGAAGAGACAATGCCAAAGCACCTGAGATCATTTTTGCAGACATCCTTGAATCGCAGTAGGGGGCGACCAATCTGTCTTTTACCAGATGTTAGCTCTCCATACAGGAATGAACCTGAAATAAAAGCATATAAGAAGCTTTAAATCATATTTGTTGGTTTCCTTTTTTTACTTTAATCATTAATTTCATATATAGGATTTTCTGGATACCAACCAACATTCTAGTGTTTCTCTTTGATTCTTATTACAACTATCAGGTACTTAGGTCTACATTAAATCTTTATTACACTTGTAAGGATTAAAGTTCCAAATGCAAAACAAAGCCTTCACAAAACGTTTTCATCACGTCGGGGTCACCAGTTGTAAGATTCAAAGTGATAATACTTGAAGGTAAAACTCCGACAAAGGTTGATAGACAAAACATTTTATATACAGCACAGAATAAACAGGGTTCATAATACATAGATGTGTACATAAACATACATACAAAAGTAGAGATAATGACACATTCATGAATGGTAAAATACAAGATATTTAGGTATCAAAGAGATACCTAAATGTACATAAAAACATAGTTACGGATACATGACTAAAGGATAGTCATATATCGTATACGAGACTTACAAGCAGTGAGGGGCTAGTGATAAGGGCCGAAGCCCCAACGAGAAGAGGGTGGTCATAAGATAACCTCATTGTGTCTCGTAGGTCGAGCAGCAGGGAAAGAGAAAGAGACGTTCAAATCAGCCGCTTAAATATCAAAGACCCCTAGCGGGAACCAGCGAAACTAAACGGGCAGACAAACTCCCCAGGTGAATACGAAAATAACGCCTACACTGACCTTTCTTGTTTGCTTCAGCTTATTCAAACTTCGAATGATTTTTTCTTTTCTTTTTTTTTTTTTTTTACTCTTTTTTGCTTTTCTGCACAACTATTGCGTTGAGGGAATTCCAATATTTGGCCCATGGACTTGAACTTGTTTTACATCTTTTTGTTTGCCAGTCACAAATAATATGCAATCTCCTTCGAATTAAGTCCCAAGAATGAATGGTTTATTTGTTCCTCTTTTTACATTTCGTAATACATGAACTTAAATCTGACATTTGGGAGGAAATCAGGAATTGTGAAGAGATTACGTGAACCCGTAAAAATATGGCTAAAATATGCGTCTCCAAAGATATTAAAAGACAAGAGGGAT
>CM042144.1:5418624-5423624 GCA_023376005.1 Doryteuthis pealeii | reverse complement strand
TTTGCTAACAATGTATCTATTTTAACGCTACTTATTCCGCATAATGAATTTTTATGTTAAGCTGAGTTTTAAGTTCTTTTTAAAAATTCTATCGGCCGAAATTATTTTTGGATCAACATAATTAAAACTAGCGAGACCTATGGATATATCACAGCATGATAATTTAGTTATTACAACGATTTAACATAAGTAAAGGGTATTTCTTTCTTGCTTAATTTCGACCTATCTTTATATCTGTATGTATGTATTTCTGTATGTAGGTGCATATGTCTATTCAAAAATACCTAATTCTCTATCCGTACTTATATCTGTCTTCATATAAAACAAATGGAAATAAATCCGACGGTATGTAAGTATAAGAATATTAAAACACATATCCAGAGGTTGTATTCATTTATGAATGAATTGGTTTATTATATTCTTTTTTTATTAGCTCATAATAAAAAAAAGAATGGTGTTCCTTATAAATTTTTATATATCGTTTGTAATGAACATTATTTTTTTTAGCAATTTTTTATATACTTTCAAGACATTATCACATTTCAAAAATAGGCGTTATTAATGATTAAATTGTCACATTTTTTCGTCTTATGTTCATTTGAAAATATATTTTCTGTGTTGTGCTTCATGACATCTTTGTAATATTGCCCTGATGATAGTTTAATATGTATTTTAAAAATGCTCGAACGTAGGCAAAACTAATACCTCTTCTGAATATTTGATTGTTTTCATACTTACAGATATAAGGACTTATTTCAATTTTCCTATCTATTCTCATCTTTTTATTTATTTCTATTATCTCTCTCTCTCTCTCTCTCTCTCTCTCTCTCTCTCTCTCTCTCTCTCTCTCTTCTAATCCATTTACTTGTAATATAGAAACTTTAATCTATTTTATGCTATATTTTTTGTATTTTTTGTAGGAAAAATGAATAAGATTTTAAAAAGAAAAAGAAAAACTGAAAAATAAAATTAAGAAAAGAGAAAGAAGAGAAAATTGGAAATCATCCAAATTGGTATATCTATAAATAATGGAAGGAACTTCGCCGGTGTGTCTGATTAGGTGTTGGCGTGGCCCTCAAGCTATATAGTTATAAGGATGTCACTTGTCTGAGCACAGGATGGGTCACCCCGGTGACAGGATGCTATAGACTAGAAATCATCCATTACCCGAGGGGCATCACTGATGAATAGACCCAAACAAGTTTATTTAATTTCTTTTAATGGATAATAAACATCTTGTCCTAGATGCTCCATTAATTACATTGGCCAGTGTTAATTCTTTTTTTCAAGTGTTATATGATTGCTATCTAATACTGATTTGGTTTGGTTTTGTTTTGTTTTACGGCATATCAACCTCAATGGGTCATTTAATGCCGATAAAGTTTTGAAATAAATCAATTCTTAATGGATAATTTTTTTTATAATACAATTTTTTCTATTCCAACCCATAGATGGGACCCTAACAGGTACTACCACTCCGGGTCAGAGTGGACCAGGGAGCAATGGTGATGAAGGGGTGCTCCATATTTCCCAAACCTCCAAAACTGGAACCTCACCATCAGATAGAGTTTAACGTCATTCCCAGGACATGTAGACCCTCAGTCACCGCCTTCTAGCTCCCATATGATAAAAAAGGGCAATAGGGTTGGGAAAATCACATAGGTGCTAGGGCTTGACGTGACCAGCCGATTGATCGGAGGGGGCCTCTCCGACCGCCCGTCTAGCCCAAGATAGGGCCAAAGTGGTAATAAAAAGGAATTGAGGGTTGCCATAAGGGCAATACGGTTGGGAAAATCATATCTTATACTGAATTCAAAAATACCATTCATTGTCAGGTATGTTTTTTTATGATGTGCTTGTATAAGTTGTACATAATAATAGAACTAACTCAAAAGCCTGTGGACTCTACTTGTCACAATTATAATACTGTTCTATGCATTTAAAGGATAGCTTGTATCTTAAAAATTTGATCCGATTAGAAAAAATAAGTATCATTTTTGGAATCAGCTTTCAAAAAACAGCCTTAGAATCTGCTATTATATATTCAAACTTGGAAATATCTATCTGTCAGTAAGTTTAATTCGATCTATATTGGTAGCAAGGGCCGGTTAGCTCAGTCGGTGAGCGTTCGGCTAGAAACCACAAGGTTCCTAGTTCGATACCCGCCCTTGCCAACTCAGTGTATGAGTAGCACAGGGATCTGTGCGGTAAAGGAGCTGATAGTAGGTGTGGGCGCTCCACCTCAGACGCTAAAAATAATTCCTAGAGCTAGTGAAAAGGGGATATATTCCCTCACTGCATGGATGATACAGACATTAGGCCGCCCCGACGACTTTACCTTTTTACTTATATTGGTATCAAGATATCTATGTCTGTTCACATATAAGTTATACTTATTCTACATCCTTCTTGATTTATTTCGTATTCCTTTGAGTCTCCTTGTACTTGTACCCATAGTTTTATTACATCTTTTGACGTAGTATTATTACATAATTATTGGATCCCTAATACATTTATAGGTATTGTAGAAATCATAATGGCGATTAGTATAGCTGATGGCCTTGAGGGTGAGTGACAGCGCTTGACCTCGATCTCACCTGCGTTCCGGTTTAAGGAGTAAGCAACTCAGTCAGTTAGAACTTAGAAGCCGAGCCAGCAACATGTAAGCCTCATCTGCGCAGATTGTCTGGGTTGGGGATCTGGAATAAAGTAACATCAACGTAAATCGAAGTCTTGTGTTTATTACTAAAAACCAACAATGACACAGGGCTTCTGATAAGGAATGATCCCCAAGAGAAACCAGACCCGGAATCCTCAATAGAAGACCAGACGAGACCTTAGAAGATATACCAGACCAAGATAGATGATAGACGACCAGAGTAAGAAGTAAGAAAGGTATATAACGTTATATGCTGATTGGCTTAGTGAAAAAGACCAGTATATAACATATACCTATTTAGTGCGGTAAAGAAGGCGCTATGCAACAGTATCACACTAAGCTAAACCTAAGGAAAATAGGATGTACCAATTCTTATCAATCTCTGTCGGCTGGGCTTTAGAATAAAGGGACTACACACCTCTGTGGGGTGACCTTTTGGCCGTAGGTTGCCACCCATGATGTATAAGCACCGAATCCTGGTGTATGAGCTGTTCAGTAGTTACAAACACTCTCAATTGACCCGTACTTATTCTCATCAAAGAGCTCCGCCGCCCCGGATCAATGTCAGCCCTAGCATCTATAGAATTGGTCCCAACCCTTATGGCAGACGTCCAACCTTTTTATTATATACGTGCTAGACGGCGGTGGTTCAGGGTCTTAGGGTCGTTGACATGACGTTAAACTGCATCTAATGATTAAGTTCCAGTTCTGGAACTCCGGGGAATGTAAAGTACCTATTCATTGCCATTTCTTCGAGGTCTACTCTGACCCGGAGTGGTAGTACCTGTTAAGGTTCCGTCTATGGGTTAAATAAGAAAATGAGTTTTAAAGAACATTTTTTTTTAAATCGAGTTAAAAAAAAGAATTTTCAATACAAACCAAGAATGAATCAACAAAATATCTTCGGTATTAAATAACCCAACCAGGGTTGAAATGTCGTAAAATCCAACCAACCATCTATTCTTATCTATCTCACGTATTTTGTATTTATCTATCAATGCAGTCAGCAAAGTTGTTCTCTAACTGGCGGCTGATTTTGAATTCAGTTAATTAAAAATTAAATTATCTTAAAAGAACGTTGTAGTCGCTTTTAGATAAAGCCAAACAAATGTTTATCTAACGTGTACACAGCATCGTAACCGATTTATTATTATTATTATTATTATTTAATCTCTATTCCACTCGTTTAATTACTTACTCACTTCCTCTTTTCTTTCCTCTTATTGATATTTGCATTTTCTTTCTCTAATGTGCATAGCCTCTCTTTCCTCCTCTCATTGCTCAAGCTATATCTCTTCACAGGGCCGGTTTATCTCAGTCGTTAGAGCGTGCTCCTCGGAACCACAAGGTTTTGGATTCAATACCGACCTTCGCCAACTCAGCGCATGAGTAGCACAGCTTCTGTGCGCTAAAATTGGGGTGATAGGTGTGGTGCTCCTCCTCAGATGATTAAACCATCTACCTTGTTTGCACTAGCGAAGGGGGACAGACTTCCTCGCTGATCGGCTGACACCAACAATAGGACACTCGCCTATGTTACTTTACTTTTTCATCTCTATAATGTCCAAATCAATACGGCCTTCGCCAACTCAGCGCATGAGTATCACAGCTTCTGTCCGTTAAAATTGTGGCGGTAGGTGTGGCGCTCCTTCTCGGATGATTAAACCATCTCCCTTGTTTAGCACTAGCGAAAGGGGGACAGACTTCCTCGCTAATCGGCTGACACCACAATAGGCCACTCCTCCTTTTTGGCTTTACTTTTTTCTTCTTTAATGTCCACATATGCACCCCCTCTCTTCTCTCTCTCCCCCTCACTCTCTCTCTCTCGCTCTCTCTCTCTCTCTCTCTCTCTCTCTCTCTCTCTCTCCATGTGTCCCTGTCTTTATCTTTCTCAACTTCTCTTCCTGTTTTTCTTTAAAAACCTCATACTTTCTGACGCTGTTCTAAACCTTCATCTTTTGTACTCTTCTGTTCTCCGCCCTGTCGGCTGGGCGTTAGACTGCACCGACTGCACCTCTGCAGAGGGGTAAGACTCTCCCAATGGGGCCACTATTGGCCGAGGGTGGCGACCCGTGATGCTTAAGGATGGAGCCCAGGTGGAATGAGCAGTTCATGACTTGGCCCTATCTTGGGCTAGACGGGCGGTCGAAGAGACCCCCTCCGATCAATCGGCTGGTCACGCCAAGCCCTAGCACCTATATGATTCCCCCAACCTATTACCCTTAGTGGACAAGCCCAACCCTTTTTATATACGGGTGCTAGAAGGCGGTGGTTGCGGGTCTACATGTCCTATGGAATGACGTATTAAACTCTATCTGATGGTGAGGTTCCATGTTTTGGA
>CM042144.1:5403648-5406148 GCA_023376005.1 Doryteuthis pealeii | reverse complement strand
CAGACAGGAATTGTCTGTTCAATTCAACAAAACTTGTATAAAAGAAAAAATGCTGCCAAAATACACTTATTTTATAGATAGATAGATAGATAGATAGATAAAGGCTTGAGGAAGCGGAACTTACGTATCAGCGAAATATACTACACATTTTTGTCCGAGTTTTGTTCTCTCATTCCTTATTTTACCTCATATATATATATATATATATATATATATATATATATATATATATATATATAATATTATAATGTATTAATTTGAAAGCAATTACAATGCAAGTAAAAAATAAAAACAAAACGTGTTATTTTTTGTGTCCTATCGATTTCAAAATAAAACTTTATCTTCAGAGACGATTTTCGGAAATCAAAAATCGTCTTTGAAGATAAAGTTTTACTTTGAAATCGATAGGACAAAAAATAACATCTTTTTGTTTTTATTTTTTTCTTGCATTGTAATTGCTTTCAAATTAATACATTATAACATACTTAACAATGCTTCAAGCAAATTTCCAATTACTTTTATATATATATAAATATATATATATATATATATATATATATATATATATATATATATATATATATATATATATATCTTTTTCCAAACTCTCCGCACGAGTAGGATGTGATACAACGTCAATTTGTTAAGCGGAGTTTAACTGGCTTGAAGTCAGTTTTTTCCTTTTCTGGGACTGGTTACCTATCCAAGGGTAAAGAGTCTAGTCTGTCATACTATTTACCCAAATATGTAAGGAGATTTATCATTATTCACTTGAAATCATACTAGTGCTAGCAACAACAACAAAAAAAGCAAAAGAATAAATGACTGACTACGGACTTAGATAAACCAGTACAAAAGGAAAAACCGTTAAACCCACCAACCAAACAAACAACCAAACATCAACCTATTTTTTTACCTCTTTGTCCGATTGTATTTAACTCAAAGATAACTAATGAAATCAAGAATCTAGTTCAGTATTTATTTGAGATAAGACGAGAAATACAACGTTAATCTGAATTACCAGATAAAACTAATTATCGACAGCTAGATATCGACAGTCTCGAATTTTTATTACTTCACTATGAAAAAAAAATCAAATAAAAGCAAAAAACGGAAGAATATAATGTATGAAGTTACATTCAAGCTTTGTTTACAAGGAAAAGTATTCACTCTCCTATCCTACAATCAGTTATTATATATATATATATATATATATATATATATATATATATATATATATATATATATATAGACAAGGCCATATGTATATATTATATATATATATATATTATATATAATATATATATATATATAATATATATACGGCATTGTTTAGGAGTCTCCGTATGCTTCTAGTAAGTAATATATTTGAGATATTTTTGTATCTGTATCCGTTTTTGGGAGTACAAATATCAGGTTAGGGCATTAGTGTGAAGCATTAATGTGATATATTATAATAATGTAGTTATCATAATATGTTCATCTGTAAATAAATAACAGAAAACTTTTTTTTTTTTTCTTAGATTTTTTTTATTAGTAATAGTGGTGAAATTTTGGGATTATGTGAGGACAGTGGTATTTTCTGGCTACAATTTGTTCTTTTTATGTGGGGATGCTGGATGCTGATTGGTATGTTGGTGATTAATGAGTTTGTACTGAGAGTTATATATATATAATATATATATTATATATATATATATATATATGTGTGTGTGTGTGGTGTGTGTGTGTGTGTGTGTATGTGTGTGTGTGTGCGTGCGTGTGTGTTTAGGATATATTTCAGCTATTAAAATACATCATAAACAATTACATTAAAGCTATTACATTACAGCTATTAAAACATTATTAAACAGCAATTACATTACAGCTATTAAAATACATCATAAACAATTAAAATATATCCTAAACAATTTTGATACCCACTATACACGTTTATATAATAATATAATATATATATATATATATATATATATATATATATATATATATATATATAGTGTGTGTGTGTGTGAATAAAAGTATAAAGACAATCAGGAATGTTTCTTGTATGTTGTTTATTCTCAACTAGTTTCGACCTTAGGTCATCTTCAGGAGAACATTTCTTATTTGAAGAAATTGTTGATAGATTATTAGAAAGGGAGCATTATAGAAGAACTATAAAAGTTGAAG
Organism: Doryteuthis pealeii; assembly: GCA_023376005.1. Taxonomy (NCBI): domain Eukaryota; kingdom Metazoa; phylum Mollusca; class Cephalopoda; order Myopsida; family Loliginidae; genus Doryteuthis; species Doryteuthis pealeii. Next base: position 5,403,979 of record CM042144.1, on the reverse strand, counting down.
TGTTTTTGTGGGTTTAACATGCTGTTAAAATCCGGGTAGGCGAGTGTGTTTAATAGTAGCATGTTCATTTGTTCCGTCAAGAACCTCTATGAGGTAGGTTATTTTTAGATGCTCTCATATATGTGAGGGTGGGGTTCGTGGGAGTTGTGTGTATGACTGTATGTGTATACATATATATGTATGTGTGTGTTTACATATACGTGTGTGAGTGTGAGCGTGTGCCTGAATCACGGACTTCTAGATTTTTAATTGGGTCAGGAGTGGCTTGTTTGATGCGTGGTGGTCAGTGTTTGTTTATTTAGGTGACCTCGGCCACCCTCGTAGGTGTAGA
>CM042144.1:5391148-5401148 GCA_023376005.1 Doryteuthis pealeii | reverse complement strand
TAGCTCTCCATACAAGAATGAACCTGAAATAAAAGCATATAAGAAGCTTTAAATCATATTTTTTGGTTTCCTTTTTTTACTTTAATTATTAATTTCATATATAAGATTTTCTGGATACCAACGAACATTCTAGTGTTTCTCTTTGATTCTTATTACAACCATCAGGTACTTAGGTCTACATTAAATCTTTATTACACTTGTAAGGATTAAAGTTCCAAATGCAAAACAAAGCCTTCACAAAACGTTTTCATCACGTCAGGCTCACCAGTTGTAAGATTCAAAGTGATAATACTTGAAGGTAAAACTCCGACAAAGGTTGATAGACAAAACATTTTATATACAGCACAGAATAAACAGGGTTCATAATACATAGATGTGTACATAAACATACATACAAAAGTAGAGATAATGACACATTCATGAATGGTAAAATACAAGATATTTAGGTATCAAAGAGATACCTAAATGTACATAAAAACATAGTTACGGATACATGACTAAATGATAGTCATATATCGTATACGAAACTTACTAGCAGTGAGTGGCCAGTGTTAAGGGCCGAAGCCCCAACGAGAAGAGGGTGGTCATAAGACTACCTCATTGTGTCTCGTAGGTCGAGCAGCAGAGAAAGAGAAAGAGACGTTCAAATCAGCCGCTTAAATATCAAAGGCCCCTAGCGGGAACCAGCGAAACTAAACGGGCAGACAACTCCCCAGGCGAATACGAAAATAACACCTACATACTGACCTTTCTTGTTTGCTTCAGCTTATTCAAACTTCGAATGATTTTTCTTTTCTTTTCTTTTACTCTTTTTTGCTTTTCTGCACAACTATTGCGTTGAGGGAATTCCAATATTTGGCCCATGGACTTGAACTTGTTTTACACCTTTTTGTTTGCCAGTCACAAATAATATGCAATCTCCTTCGAATTAAGTCCCAAGAATGAATGGTTTATTTGTTCCTCTTTTTACATTTCGTAATACATGAACTTAAATCTGACATTTGGGAGGAAATCAGGAATTGTGAAGAGATTACGTGAACCCGTAAAAATATGGCTAAAATATGCGTCTCCAAAGATATTAAAAGACAAGAGGGATTAGTTTTCCCTATTTGTTTGTTTCACTTCTTTTCTTTTTTTTTCAATCATAGATGGATGTCCTCATATTAGCATTTAACAAGAAAAATTAATTTACAAACCAGATGTCCCGTAAAAGCCGCTTGTTTCTCATTGCAGCTGACATTCCTGATGATATTTGTGCTTCTATATAAAATAATAATAATTAAATGATAGATTTTTTGGGGAAAAAGAAAATTGTGTCAAGAATTGAATACCAACCAAGAGAAGAAGATGCTGTTAAGTGTTTATGGCCATCCTTTGGCCTTAAAGCCGGAGCTCTTGTCCAGTGGAATTGGATCCCTGGTAAAGAGTCTCTCGATAATGAATCCTTTAGTTCCTCTGGTAAAGAGTTCTCAGTTCCTGGTAAAGAGTCCTTCGATAATGAATCCTTTGGTTACTCTGGTAATCGTATAAGTCCTCCCTGAGTATTGGTAAAGATCTGGTAATCCTATGTCCGTCCTCAGTGAGCGCAATTGTAATTATAACCAGTGAGTGGGGTTAAATAGTGTGTCTTTCACACAGTATGGTTACTGATTGGCTGCAGGAGTAAATCACGTGACCATTGCCAGTCTATAAATCTTGGTGGGGAATTAAAGCACATCTTATATAAAAATAATTCCAACAGATACTATACAACAGAAATAGGGATCCCTATATTATTATTATATATTAGATCATGAATAGGTATTATTCTGGTTTGAATTCCTTCTATTCCAAGTTTAAAGAACGATAAGAGTAGCCTGAATATTTGTAGACCTTTTCTTTCCAATGCAGATATCATTAGAATAATAAGGTTTAAAAAGTTCAGGTTACCCTTACCACACCTTTAACCTGGACTATTCGCGGGGGGGGGCAACAGGAATCCCACTACGCAGTATATTTGTAAATAGAATATACTGCCTTAAATAAATTGATTTGAGCCTCTTTTTTTAAGAAGTGGATTTGTTTGTGAGCCTTGAAAAACTTGTTTGCATTATTACTACTAGCAAAATAAAAAGACACCCTCCGGGCGATGTAAAAAATAATTTTTTTAAAGATATTGCCTGAGGGAATGGGAGCTGAAAATTCAATGTCATAGAGTCTGTACCATACGGATGTAAAAAAAAAGAAAAAGAAAGAAAGACAATTTGAAATGGAAACAGTTCCGATAACTTTAAATATTATATTAGAATAAAACAATCTATATATAAGTATATAACGCCGGGCATCTATTTATTGAAACAATGAGGATTGTCTAACGTTGCATACTCACATTTTGAGTATATCTATTCTATGTTATGACGTTGGATTATGTGTTGGGCAATGTGACGTAAGCAGTGACGCAGTTTTTGTTATAGACAAAATCCGGAAGCGAATCTCTATTATTAATAGATTTAACCTTTTCTTTAAATAAAAGAATGTAAATTCATTACATACATTTTCAATCTTATTTATTTTATTAAATGACGTTCAGTGTTGGGAAAGACCTCAATAAAATTAACATTCAGTAAAGAAATTTTGTCAGTTAATTGGTTTATTATCTGAGATTAAGTGTATTATCTTCTTCTCCGAGATAATTCTCGTAATAATCATGCATTTCTGCTTAGCAACGACCACGCACACGCGTAGAGAGAGAGAGAGACAGAGAGACAGAGACAGACAGACACGGGCATGCACATACGGACAAACACCCACACATAGACATAAATCCACAAACATACACACATAAATATGATATATATATATAATATATATATATATATATATATATATATATATATTATAATGGAGATTGTGTGTTTTTCTGTCTGTAACCGAAACTATATTCCTAGTCAAGTCACAATTCTCTTAGTTATTGACATCACATTCTCCATGATTTAATTTTTATCTAAACCTCAATTATTAATAAAATTGTTTTACATAATTAATACTGTTAACTATGTCTACATACCAACAACATGCAATTATATTTATGTATACAACAAAATAGCAGTTTGCAGTGTGAACGGGAAGGCTAATTTGCATATTGAAATTAAAAATGTGATTTTAATAAATATGTGCTTAGTATTATTGATTTCTAACTATTTGGTTTTATTTTAATGAATATAAGCAAAAATCTCTTCAATGAATCTTAAATGAAATCCATTAAGAAGATAAAATAACTGTCATTTTATTATTCACTTCCTCTTTTAACTAAATACTTAAATTAGAAAAAATAACAATGAAAGACGATAGTGATGGAAGAGTAAATTTCAGTTGTTTTATTTTTCGATTATAACCCCCTCTATTTCAAATCTTTTTATCTGCATTCTTATTTAGTTTCACTAGCGTTTCTAATTTAATACGATATTTCATTACATTAAAACTTAAATACTTGCACCCGGAGGGTGCATACATTTGCTAGTATATATAATTAAACGAATAAATTATATTATCACCCAACTAATAATTTTACATTTGTTATCATCAGTTAACAAATTCTGAGGAAATTCGAAGTCATTTAAATTATGTCAAACAGGAAATATTATGTGTATAATTAAAATATATATATTTTTTTTCTGTTTCTCTCTCGATGAGTCCGGATTAAAAACAAGGTCTGATGATGATTTTTATAAATCGAAATATTGTTCAATATTAGCTATGAATATATGAAATATTTTCCTTTTAACGGCATTGCTTGTTTTCATATCCTTTATATATATTATATATATATATATATATATATATATATATATATAATATATATATATATATAATGTAGAATTAAACGAAAGGCACATCTCCTGTTTAATAATTTTATTTTTGATCTTTTCTAATTGTCTGGCCAACTTTTTTATGTTTGGGTGGAATTGGTGGATAAGTCCACCAAAGTTCAGCTCCCGAGTACTTTCGGCACTTCGAAGTGCCATCATCAGGGGTGATTTATTCTAGTTTTTAAAAAAAATATATTAATGTGGAGGCTGGAAGGAGAAGAATTGGTGAGAAAGGTGTTATAGGCATTTTAGAATGTGTGTATTGTATTGGAAATTAATAGGTACTCGGGAACTGAACTTTGGTGGACTTATCCACCAATTCCACCCCAAACATAAAAAAGTTGGCCAGACAATTAGAAAAGATCAAAAATAAAATTATTAAACAGGAGATCTGTCTTTTGTTTAATTCTACATGTATAAATGAAAGAATGCTGCCCAAATACACACACACACACACACACAAACACACACACACACACACACACACACACACACATATATATATATATATATATATATATATATATTATTATTATTATTATTATTATTTATATTTGCTTGAAGGCAATTATAATGCATGTATCGCATAAAATTCGATAATTATAGAAAATAATCTTGACAGGTGAATCCCGGCTGAAGAGACTTAATAAAGTCGAAACAGTCTGTACGGTGTTCTGCATAGCGAGCCATCCTTTGCCGGGATTCACTTGTCAAGATTATTTTCTATAATTATCGAATTTTATGCGATACATGCATTATAATTGCCTTCAAGCAAAATATAAATAATAATTTATTCAACAATGCTTCTATAAACAAACAAACATCCAAAAATCTTATATATATATATATATATATATATATATATATATATATTTATATATATATATATACGTAATGTAAACTTCAGCAATATATAAAGAGATGTGTGCTTGTATTTAGGTGTGTAAAATTCTAAATGTTATTCGGTGTAATGGCTGTCAGGAAAAAATAAGCATGGTACTACAGAATTTTAATTGGAATTTATCTATTGGATTCCGATGGGTTTTAATTTGTTTAGTAACATACAACAAACGCATTATATAGTATTACAGTTACCATATTAAATTTAAAATATATATTAATAACATTCTTATTCATCGAGAAATAAAAGTTCTTCTTCATCCGTTGTTAAAAAAAAGGAAATCCTGTTTTATACTTTTTGAGATAAAAATGAGGGAATCGAGATTATACAAAGAAAAAATGTCCTAACATTCGATTTTCACTTTTTATTTCTCTTTTTATTTCTTTATCGAATCTTTTTCTTTTTTTTTCTTTTTTTTTTTCACCATTTGCCTAACCCAGATTAGCACCATCAGCACCACAAGCATCATCACAAACATTTGAAAAAAAAAATAAGAAAGAAATAACGAATGAATGAAAAAAGAAAGAAAGAAAAAACTGCAAGAATGAAAAAATAACTAAAGAATGAATGCATGAATGAAAAAAAATAAGAAAGAAAGAAAAAAAAATGAATGAAAAAGAAAGAAAGAAAACATGATTGTGTGAATGAAAAAAGAAGGAAAGAAAAAATTGCATGAATGAAAAATGACTAAAGAATGAATGCGTGAATGAAAAAATAAAAAAATGATTGCATGAATGAAAAAAGAAAGAAAGAAAGGAAAAATGCATGAATGAAAAAAAGATAAAGAAAGAAAGGATGCATGAATGAAAAAAAAAAAGAAAAAATACTGCAAGAATGAAAAAAATAACTAAAGAATGAATACATAAATGAAAAAAGAAAGAAGAAAAAAATGATTGCATGAATGAAAAAAGAAAGAAAGAAAGAAAAATGATAAGGAAGAAAATTCAATAAAAGCAGTCTGGCAATAAATTCAAGGAATATAATAAAGACAAAAGCAGAGAAATATTGCAAAGAAACAAAAAAAAAATACACGAAATAATAATAATAATAAAAAGAAAACACCAACGTTTTAGTCCAATATTGTTTCAATGGAAAAAGGACAAATTCCTTCCCCCAAGAAAATGGCCAGCGGCATGTGTCGCAACTGAGTGCAGAAATTGAATGTACTGGACGACAAAACCCCTCTTCACCATTACTCCCAGGACCCCTCTTTCACGTTTTATTTTAAACATCTTCCAGCAAAAAGGTTCTTTAAACAACCCAAAACGCCACTGGCTAATTCCACGGTTTCAGGAGGCCAGAAATTTTTGCTGCGCGAATAAATAGACTTGATTATGTTTGCTAACAATATATCTATTTTAACGCGTCTTATTCCGCATAATGAATTTTTATGTTATGCTGAGTTTTAAGTTCTTTTTAAAATTCTATCGCCCGAAATTATTTTTGGATCAACATAATTAAAACTAGCGAGACCTATGGATATGTGACAGCATGATAATTTAGTTACTACAACGATTTAACATAAGTAAAGGGTATTTCTTTCTTGCTTAATTTCGACCTATCTTTATATCTGTATGAATGTATTTCTGTATGTAGGTGCATATGTCTATTCAAAAATACCTAATTCTCTATCCGTACTTATATCTGTCTTCATATAAAACAAATGGAAATAAATCCGACGGTATGTAAGTATAAAAATATTAAAACAAATATCCAGAGGTTGTATTCCTTTATAAATGAATTGGTTTGTTTGCGTTTGAGCTAATAAAAAAAAGAATAGTGTTCCTTAAAAATTTTTAAATATCGTTTGTAATGAACATTATTTTTTTTAGCAATTTTTTATATACTTTCAAGACATTATCACATTTCAAAAATAGGCGTTATTAATGATTAAATTGTCACATTTTTTCGTCTTATGTTCATTTGAAAATATATTTTCTGGGTTGTGCTTCATGACATCTTTGTAATATTGCCCTGATGATAGTTTAATATGTATTTTAAAAATGCTCGAACGTAGGCAAAACTAATACCTCTTCTGAATATTTGATTGTTTTCATACTTACAGATATAAGGACTTATCTCAATTTTCCTATCTATTCTCATCTTTTTATTTATCTACTATTATCTCTCTCTCTCTCTCTCTCTCTCTCTCTCTTCTCTCTCTCTCTCTCTCTCTCTCTCTCTCTCCATTTTACTTGTAAATATAGAAACTTTAATCTATTTTATTCTATATTTTTTGCATTTTTTTGTAGGAAAAAATGAATAAAAATTTTAGAAAGAAAAAGAAAAAACTGAAAAATAAAATTAAGAAAAGAGAAAGAAGAGAAAATTGGAAAGCATCCAAATTGGTATATCTATAAATAATGGAAGGAACTTCGCCGGTGTGTCTGATTAGGTGTTGGCGTGGCCCTCAAGCTATATAGTTATAAGGATGTCACTTGTCTGAGCACAGGATGGGTCACCCCGGTGACAGGATGCTATAGACTAGAAATCATCCATTACCCGAGGGGCATCACTGATGAATAGACCCAAACAAGTTTATTTAATTTCTTTTAATGGATAATAAACATCTTGTCCTAGATGCTCCATTAATTACATTGGCCAGTGTTAATTCTTTTTTTCAAGTGTTATATGATTGCTATCTTATACTGATTTGGTTTGGTTTTGTTTTGTTTTACGGCATATCAACCTCAATGGGTCATTTAATGCCGATAAAGTTTTGAAATAAATCAATTCTTAATGGATAATACAATTTTTTTTATAAATACATTTTTCTATTCAACCCATAGATGGGACCCTAACAGGTACTACCCCTCCGGGTCAGAGTGGACCAGGGAGCAATGGTGATGAAGGGTTGCTCCATATTTCCCAAACCTCCAAAACTGGAACCTCACCATCAGATAGAGTTTAACGTCATTCCCAGGACATGTAAACCCTCAGTCACCGCCTTCTAGCACCCATATGATAAAAAGGGGTTGGGGCTTGCCATAAGAGCAATAGGGTTGGGAAAATCATATAGGTGCTAGGGCTTGACGTGACCAGCCGATTGATCGGAGGGGGTCTCTCCGACCGCCCGTCTAGCCCAAGATAGGGCCAAAGTGGTAATAAAAAGGAATTGGGGGTTGCCATAAGGGCAATAGGGTTGGGAAAATCATATCTTATACTGAATTCAAAAATATCATTCATTGTCAGGTATGGTTTTTATGATGTGCTTGAATAAGTTGTACATAATAATAGAACTAACTCAAAAGCCTTTGGACTCTACTTGTCACAATTATAATACTGTTCTATGCATTTAAAGTATAGCTTGTATCTTAAAAATTTGATCCGATTAGAAAAAATAAGTATCATTTTTGGAATCAGCTTTCAAAAAACTGCCTTAGAATCAACTATTATATATTCAAACTTGGAAATATCTATCTGTCAGTAAGTTTAATTCGATCTATATTGGTAGCAAGGGCCGGGTTAGCTCAGTCGGTAGAGCGTTCGGCTAGAAACCACAAGGTTCCTAGTTCGATACCCGCCCTTGCCAACTCAGTGTATGAGTAGCACAGGGATCTGTGCGGTAAAGGAGCTGATAGTAGGTGTGGCGCTCCACCTCAGACGCTAAAATAATTTCCTAGAGCTAGTGAAAAGGGGATATATTCCCTCACTGCATGGATGATACAGACATTAGGCCGCCCCGACGACTTTACCTTTTTACTTATATTGGTATCAAGATATCTATGTCTGTTCACATATAAGTTATACTATATCTACATCCTTCTTGATTTATTTCGTATTCCTTTGAGTCTCCTTGTACTTGTACCCATAGTTATTTACATCTTTTGACGTAGTATTATTACATAATTATTGGACCCCTAATACATTTATAAGGTATTGTAGAAATCATAATGGCGATTAGTATAGCTGATGGCCTTGAGGGTGAGTGACAGCGCTTGACCTCGATCTCACCTGTGTTCCGGTTTAAGGAGTAAGCAACTCAGTCAGTTAGAACTTAGAAGCCGAGCCAGCAACATGTAAGCCTCATCTGCGCAGATTGTCTGGGTTGGGGATCTGGAATAAAGTAACATCAACGTAAATCGAAGTCTTGTGTTTATTACTAAAAACCAACAATGACACAGGGCTTCTGATAAGGAATGATCCCCAAGAGAAACCAGACCCGGAATCCTCAATAGAAGACCAGACGAGACCTTAGAAGATATACCAGACCAAGATAGATGATACGATCAGAAGCAAAGCCGGCCAGAAGATAGACGACAGAGTAAGAATTAAAGAAAGTTATATAACGTTATATGCTGATTTGGCTTAGTGAAAAGACCAGTATATAACATATACCTATTTAGTGCCGGTAAAGAAGGCGCTATGCAACAGTATCACACTAAGCTAAACCTAAGGAAAATAGGATGTACCAATTCTTATCAATCTCTGTCGGATGGGGCTTTAGAATAAAGGGACTGCACCTGTGGGGTGACCTTTTGGCCGTAGGTTGCCACCCATGATGTATAAGCACCGAATCCTGGTGTATGAGCTGTTCAGTAGTTACAACACTCTCAATTTGACCCGTACTTATTCTCATCAAAGAGCTCCGCCCGCCCCGGATCAATCGTCAGCCCTAGCATCTATAGAATTGTCCCAACCCTTATGGCAGACGTCCAACCCTTTTTATTATATACGTGCTAGACGGCGGTGGTTCAGGGTCTTAGGGTCGTTGACATGACGTTAAACTGCATCTAATGAATAAGTTCCAGTTCTGGAACTCCGGGGAATGTAAAGTACCTATTCATTGCCATTTCTTCGAGGTCTACTCTGACCGGGAGTGGTAGTACCTGTTACGGTTCCGTCTATGGGTTAAATAAGAAAATGAGTTTTTAAAGAACATTTTTTTTAAATCGATTAAAAAAAAGAATTTTCAATACAAACCAAGAATGAATCAACAAAATATCTTCGGTATTAAATAACCCAGCCAGGGTTGAAATGTCGTAAAATCCAACCAACCATCTATTCTTATCTATCTCACGTATTTTGTATTTATCTATCAATGCAGTCAGCAAAGTTGTTCTCTAACTGGCGGCTGATTTTGAATTCAGTTAATTAAAAATTAAATTATCTTAAAAGAACGTTGTAGTCGCTTTTAGATAAAGCCAAACAAATGTTTATCTAACGTGTACACAGCATCGTAACCGATTTATTATTATTATTATTATTATTTAATCTCTATTCCACTCGTTTAATTACTTACTGACTTCCT
>CM042144.1:5361148-5386148 GCA_023376005.1 Doryteuthis pealeii | reverse complement strand
CCAACCCAGACATCTGCTAACTAACATAGCGCGCATATGCAGAGTGAGTCACATTTCGGCAGTACATCTTCACTGCCTGACGTCCAACTGCAAACTGGGGACCGAACAGGTCCCACGTGACTTCACGTATTTTGGCGGGCTTCTGTAATTTTCCATTGAAGGACCCGGCCATGGTATGAAAAGGGTCATCCCCTCAGAATTACACGGGACTGACAATAACCTTATGCAACCGCATAGATTATGTAACACATTTATGTATTTGGGTGATTCCATTCCTTGAGTTCTGATTGGCTGCTTGGTTTCTATGATGTTATAAGGCTTCATAAATACCCTGGCATACTGCAGTAGTACTGCAGCAGAATATATTCGTATTCAGTCACGACTATTTGTTGCCTTGTCTTACCAATTCGATGGTAATTGGAACTTATATGATTATTCTACAACCTTTATATGTGTATAGATGTTTATGAGTATACGTTTTACATTATTATATATATATATATATATATATATATATATATATATATATATATATTATGTTTTGTGTAAGGATAATTTGGCAAGTTTAAAACGAGAGCTTTACTTTTGCAAATTGTATCACTTTAAAAAGAATTTTATTAGAAATCTTGACAGTAAAATAAAAGGAAACATTTTAACGTTAATTTATTTCTAAATATGTTTACAAAGATGCAATTTTTTCGAGGCCGAGCTGTGCATGAAAACACAAAATGTGGTAGGAAAATGAACAAGACGCATTTGAAGACGTATTGAGGATTAGTTGAAGACGGCTGTGATTACTTTGTCGTCAGATTTTAGAAGTTGGGAAACCGATTACTTGAATCAGTTTCCATAGACCAAAAAGATAATTCATTGGATAAATATTTTTTCATCTGTTTAAAAAAACCTTGGCAATTTAGAAAAGGAAGCTTGACTTTAAAAAAAATAGGAATATAGACAGCAACCCAAGCAAAATAAGTTTTGTGTGTGTGTGTGTAAGAAAATTCAGTCTCCTTGCACCTTAAATATCAAGTAATTTTCTTAGCTGTTTCCAGGTATTATAAAAGATTGGCCAGGGACTTCGTCTCCATTTCTGATGGCTAATTGACACTCATATTACCCATGAAATTTGGTTTTGCTATGTTGCCATAGAAACAACCACAGGTAATACACCTGAAGAACCATTCCAGAATTCTCTTGATTGTTTCATGTTAATTCATTTCTAAATTTGTTAAAAATATTATTTTAATTTTCGGGCTGATGTCCTCATCTTTGTCGATATATATAGAAACACAACGTTTCGGCTGTTGTACTGTCCGGTCTTCTTCAGGGGTACCTTGTCTATACTAGTCTGGTAATGATTCCACTTGGGAAATCCTTTTTGACTTTTGAGCAAAGAAGACATTGAATAATTCATGAATATCTCATTCAAATGAAGTTGTCGTTGTTTTTGGACGCCCATCAATTCGAGAAGCGTCACGATCATTTAACAGTCAAAATATTATATTAAAAAGGATTTCCCAAAATTGAACCATTCCTATACTCGGATAAACGAGGTATACCTGAAGAAGAGCGGAGGCTAAAACGGTCGAAACTTTGTGTTTCATGCTTCACAATGAAAATGAGGACAACAGTTTAAAAATTTAAAAAAATAAAATATTGTATATCAAGCCTCATCTAAAAATGTATACAAAAAAGATAATAATTTTGAAGCAGAATCCGACCTCATGTTTGACATTTCCAACCCTCCTTGTTCTCTCCAGCATGAAAGGTGTACGAAGTTGACGCTTGAGGTTTTCATGCTCAATTCTTTCACTCTCAAAATGAATTATATACACACACACATACACACACACACACATACACACACACACACACCACACATCTTTATATTATTTCTTTTTTTAATTTGAAAAATCTTCTGACACATTTTCCTGAAATGGGCTTTTGATAATACATACTAGTTTCACCTGTGGATATACAACGGTATGATAATTTTACTGTTACAATGCTAGATATGTAAATATAGAGATACTGCTAAATAGTTTAATATGTAAGAAATATGACACTCTTGATTTAACTGAAGTGGAATCCCGGATACCATTGAGAAAGTGTAATATGTTACCTAAAATTTTTAACATACGAACGCATTCATTCATACATGAAAATCATGACACACGGAGATCTCTCTCTCTCTCTCTCTCTCTCCTCTCCTCTCTCTCTCTCTCTCTCCTCTCTCTCTTTCCCCTTCTTCCACTCTATCCGTCCTAAGTGTCAGCATTTTATTCGTTTATTCCTTATTTCTATGACGTCTGTCAGACATTGAGAATTATTTTAAGTTTCTTGCAAAAATAAACCAATTTTATTCCACTCGTCTTGCGAAATCACCTCAAAATTGTTAAAATGTTAGATATGCGCCGATAAATTCTAAGTTTAAACTTCTTCCATAGAGTGTGTATGGTATTTAGGTCAGGTGGCTAACTTGGCCTCAATAAAAAAAATAAAAAAACATTTCTTCACTTTTAACTCATCTGTCATCTGTTTATTTATTTATTTATTTTTTTGGGGGGTGGGGTTCTGCAGAAAGTTCCGGATCATTATCATGTTGAAAGATCCAACCCGTTTAAGTTAAAGATATTTTACAGATTAAAACAAGGATTTTTTTCTAGTATTTTGTTATAAATAGCTCTAACAATTGTTCCTTTAATGGTATGCAGTAAACCCGTATCTATTACCTGAAACCTTTCCGCACGTCCAGGATACAAGAGAAGGTCATTTTAAAGAGGAGTTGAAAAGGTTTTAATTCAGATTTTTCTTCTCCTAGATTGGTTGTCCTACCATCGTTAAAGAGTTCAGTATTCCATATATTATTTACCCATAGATACAGGGGGGAATGGTTGGATTCATACCTTTTTCCTGATGTGTATTAGTGGCTATGGAAATACAGTCTTGTTCATGATTTGAACTAATCATCGTTTTTATGATGATAACCGTTAGAAAAACCAGCGCCTCTTTTAAACAACATTACTGTGTAGATGATAGAATTCGTCGTCTGGATCGATTAGAACACATTCTGACAATCTTCAACGATTGAATGGATCCAAACAAAGGAGTTCCTCACCATACACAACATTCCTTCATTTGTCAGTAAGGGTTGCCAGTTTTTTTTTTTTTTTTTTTTTTGTTTTTTTTTTTAATATTCGTTTGAACTCAATAGAAGATTGCCCCGACTTATCAATCAATGTGACCATATCATCTCAAATTAAGTTCCTTGAATTATTATTGAGATTTGATATTGAGATTGTTTTTATGTAGGATGAATTCACGAAAATTCAATTTATCATTCAATGTACTGAAGTGTCATCTACTCAGTTAATTCAAAACGTACATCATTGAATGTACGCTTGTTTGTTGGAAAGTTATATTACAACAATATGTTATAATACGAAGAGGCTGCACTTCAGTCTGACATTACTATGATATGACGGTTTGGTTTGGTTTGTTTTGTTTTACGGCATATCAACCTCAGTGGGTCATTTAATGCCGATAAAGTTTTGAAATAAATCAATTCTTAATGGATAATACAATTTTTTTATAAATACATTTTTCTATTTAACCCATAGATGGGACCCTAACAGGTACTACCACTCTGGGTCAGAGTGGACCAGGGAGCAATGGTGATGAATGGGGTGCTCCACATTCCCCAAACTTCCAAAACTGGAGCCTCACCATCAGATAGAGTTTAACGTCATTCCCAGGACATGGGGCTACGAGTTCAGCCACCGCCTTCTAGCACCATGATATGACGGAAAACCAATAAAGTCTGGTGTGTATTCTAATACCATTGGTTAGTGTTAATAATACCATTGAAACCAGGTCTCAGCTCAGAGACATCAACCAATGAAGGTTTTATTAGCTACACAGCGGTTTTGTTTAAAATATGTATATATGATATAAGTGTGTGTGTTTATATGTGTGGGACAGAGAGAGAGAGAGAGAGAGAGAGAGAGAGAGAGGGGGAAAGAGCGAGTAGATATATACATATGTATCTTTGCCATCATTCTGCAGGATACAGCAGGTAAAGTTTCTAGAATATTTCAACTTCGGATCAAAGTGTACCTGGTGTAAAATAGACTGACAGTAGAATAAAAGATGTGTATCAGTCGGTAGAGCGTTCGCTAGAAACCACATGGTTTCTAGTTCGATTCCGGTCCTCGCCAACTCAGCGTTATGAGTAGCACAGGGATCTGTGCGTAAAGTAAGGAGCTGATGGTAGGTGTGGCGCTCCACCTCAGATGCCAAAAAACAATCTCCTTGGTTTAGCGCTAGTGAAAAGGGGATAGACTCCCTCGCTGATCGGCTGATACCGACTTTAGGCCGCTCCGAAGACTTTACTTACTTTTTGTACGTCTACTGGTATATTTTATACCTACAATACATATATGTCTATAAGAATTAAAGGTGTTTTTAACTTCAGTAGCTAATGTTATTCTTAATAATGAGTTGGGTGACCTCAGAATGTCACCGAACACAGGATATTTAGATATTTATATAAAGCACATTCCAACAGTTTATAACAAAGCAGACTTTATTGTCTGAGCAAAGTCCAACATAAACTATACGAAACAAGCTATGACGAAAGTCCTAAGGGAAAAAGTCCTTGCAGAGATCCATTATATAGTTTGTCACTTATTTCATAATGCGACCGTTGAAATCTTACACGCTCGACGGTTTACTTGGTCACGATGCGAGCTCGCTGTAGTCGAAGACGAAAAATCGTGTACACACTTGGCCCTCGCACGCTATTGGACACGCGACCAGTATCGAGCCCTCCCCTCGGTGACCGGTCAAGTCCGACACACTCGCCGGCTCACTCGGGCACGATCTGAGAAAAAGTCAGGAGTTGTTGCAGGAATTCGGTGTTCAGACATAATCGGTTGGGGAACACACTTCGAGTAGATACCTGGCCCCGACACGCTGAGACCCGTATCGACGCCCTACCCCTGCGGCCGTTTTGAATTTGGTTGGGGAACCACTTCGAGTAGACACCTGGCCCTCGCAGGCTGTTCGAACCGAGACCAGTATCGAGGCCCTACCCCTGGCGACCGTTGAAATCTTACACGCTCGACGGCTTACTTGGTCACGATGCGAGCTCGTTGTAGTCGAAGACGAAAATCGTGTACCCACTTCATATGGCAACGTAAAGACTCACGTATAAGCTCCCAAGTCCAAATGACACAAAGACACAAAGGTCTGGTACACGTCTGGAGAATTCAGATCCAAGAGAGAGGGTTTCTCTACAGGGACTGTGGTTTAAATAGCTTGGTTACAACGCCCCTAGCAGCAAGCCCAAGCAGCAAGGGATGATCATTCTTTGCCAATCTCGACCCGGACAAGGCAAAGGAAGATAATCGCTAATCGTCGAATTAAAAGAATGGGTATGTAACACTTAGACACAACACATTAATTTTCTCACGTTTATGACCAAGCCAATTTAACATTCATAAATGAAAGCCGTAAGGATAATAGAAAAAATAGGAAATATCTCATAATTTTGTGAAGGAAGAATATAGGAAGGTAAGTATAAATAAGTAGAAAGATAATGAAAAAAATCCAGAAAAGAAAACTATGCGAAAACGAAGAGAAAAAATAGAAACAAATGGAAATGTCAAAAAAAGAAAAAAACAAAAACAAATCTATTGTGAAGGCAGGAAGAAGAAAACAGAACTTTCTGAATGTTTACGGTTGGGAGCAGGAAACAGTCTGCTCAGTGGCACATGCCTGCCGCCTATCAGCGTAAAGAGAGAGATAACGGAAGATACTTGAGCTGAATGATAAGCGAAATATGCTGAGTTGATAAAACCGATGGACATTTTTAAATAAGGAAACTCCTCCCACACAACAAGAAGTCTTCTCCACTTTCAAGTCTGATAAAACTCAACTATAATAAGACTTTCTCTTCCTACCTCCAAATATGTCCAGGAACGGTTTGTTCTTCATCAATAAAAAGGTAATCACGGAACGAGAAAAATAAAATGAAACGCTTCTAAATCTAAAACGGATGTCTGTCAGATTAAACAATACAATTAATTCCTTATTCAGTTCGAGGATCTAAAAAAGAAGTAAAGTAAAAGATTTGTCTTTGATTACTTTTTACCGAAGTTGCTTATATGGGGCACGGGTTCAATTCCTAGACGAAGCTGTTAGAATTTCACATGGCGCTAATACCTTGGGAAGGTATGAATCCATTTTTCCTCCAGCTTATGGGTAAATAGCAGGTTAGACTGAACTCGTTAACCATGGCTAGGTAACCAGTCTAGGAGAAGGAAAACTCTTAATTAAAACCTGCTGAACTCCGCTTAAGAAATTGAACTTGTGTCGCATCCTGCTCGTGCGGAGGGGTTGTTATATATAAATATATTATGTGTGTGGCTAGGATAAAAATCATTGATATTTTACTAAATGCTGAAAAAAGTACAGAAAATAAAGTTATATTCATCAAGACGAACATAACAATCAATATAAAGTAATATGCTTTTTTCAAAATAGTCCTCCTTAAAATCAGTACACTTATTCCACGAGTCTTCCAATGTGAAAATACCTTCTCTTCTGATGTGGTAGATAATTTTCTCTTAATATCCTCCATATCTTAATATCGTACTGTATCTTAGACCAGGATCTTGTTGATTTGCTTGTGCAGGCTTCTTAGATCAACGCTTGTGGTTGGATTCCGAATCCGATGAAATGGCCGAAAACGCCAAGGGAAAAAAATCGATGTGAAAAAAGGTATCGGACGACAAATATTGTTATTCTCCACAACACCACCGATCCGAGTAAACAGACACGAGGTGGTAAGTGTCGGCGATTTGTCTCAGCAAGGAGCCTAGTTTAGTCTGTATGTTTTGGTGGTTTCAGACTCTTCGGACGAAGAATTTCGTCTCTTTATATGGATGTCAGCCAGTTCACTTTAAGTTAACTTCGGGGTTGACACTCATATGTTGCCATATTACCTAATTGATATAAGTTTCATTAAAAAAAACAAAACAACAACAACATAAGAACCCACCTATACAATTCTGTTTTCGTCAAACCCACTGTTCAATAACTGTCATCAGGGCTGGTTTCTAAAAATATATAATATATATTATTTTATTCTAAAAAAGTATATACACAGGTCCAGCCAGTATTGTATTATTATGGAAGAGGCTATTTGGCCGGTTCCGGTAAAATAGACAAACCTACTTTTACGCTTATTTTACTGGCCCTGTAAATATTTTTATTATGAATGCTCGTAATGTTAAAAATAACTCAGATTTAACATAAAAGTTTATTTATATTTATATTTTGTGAGGGATAAAGATACAAAAAATTCTTCTAAATGAAAAATATAGATACGGTTAATGATTTTGTGATCAAACATGTGAATTTTTACAAAATTCAAAAAAAAATTAATTAAAAAAAATGTTAATTTGGATTTTTTTTAATTTAAAAAAAAAGAAGTAATTTGAATTTTTTTTCAAAGTGGAAAAATGGCATTTTCCACTATCAAATTTGTTAAAACACAAAAATGTAACCCTAACCCTAAAACCTAACCCCAACAAGTTGAATTCTTTCAATTACCATTTTAAGAAATTAGCTTTTAGATAGATTGTTTTAAAGTTGTATCATAGAATTGCACAACTACTTTTTAAAGCAATTACATATAAGCAATTGTATATAAAAATAAAGAAGAAAATACATTAATTAGTGACTAGCATTATCTTTGGATATACCACAGTATTGATAATTTAATTAATGCAAAGTCTGATATGTTTATTTAAGAAGCTATTTCACGATGAAAACGGTCGGAAGATTAAGGAAACAAGCGTATTATCATATTGATTGATAGATTTTAACAGTCTGTAAAGCCAAGCATAGAGATTTGAGAATGGTGTACATTGTACTTTAATATTTACATTTTTTTCATAAAGTTATTTTCATAAGTTTTTTGTTTTGTTTTGCACATCCTTATTTTGATATCCATGTAGTCCTACAAATCCAAATTTGTATTGTCTCAATTATTCCTACTTAATACGAATATTCTTAAACAGATCTATTTTGACTCATAGAAGGGTTTGGTTGGTTGACTTTTACGGCATGTCAACACTTGTTGGGTTATTTTTATGCCAAATACCTTTTTGTATTCTTTCTGGTTAGATATGCAATTTTCAACACATTTCTAACGCTAATTTCTCTCGTTTAACGCATAGAAGAGACCCTAACAGATGCTAGCACTTCAAGTCAGATGGAACTAGGAGTGATGGCGATGAAGAGATACTCCACACTCACTGGATCTCCAAAAACTTCACAATTAGTTGTAGTTTAAAACAGAGGGGACCATAACAAGTACTATTACTCTGAATCAGGAGTGACATAGAAGTAATGGCAATTAAGGACGACTCTTTACACTTTCATATCTCCAGAACTGGAGCCTCAAACCAAGATTCAGTTTAGTATCATACCCAGTAGCTCAGTCGGTAGAGCGTTGGCTAGAAACCACAATGTTCCTAGTTCGATACCGGTCCTCGCCAACTCAGCGTATGAGTAGCATAGGGATCTGTGCGGTAAAGTAAGAAGCTGATGGAGGTGTTGTCGCTCCACCTCAGATGCCTAAAAACAATCTCCGTGGTCTAGCTCTATTGAAAAGTGGGATAGACTCCCTCGCTGACTGGCTTTGATACCGACATTTAGGCCGCCCCGTCGGACTCTTACTTACTTTACGCATGTGCAGGGGTTATATTAGCGTACTGCAGCTACGAACGGACAGAACAGGAGAAGTAACATAAAAAAATAGTAAAGAAAACACGAGAAAGTACATGAAAAATAAGAACATGGACTTGTATGCTTTTTTAATATGTTTCATTCCTTCAATATATTGTCATTCTATTCTTTCATGTACTTTCCTCTGTTTTCTTTACATTTTTTTAATTGTTACTCTCCTGTTTCGTCGCGTAGCTGGCAGTACGCTAAATAAACCCCTGCCACCATTGCGTAAGTAAGTAAAAGTCGACGGGGGCGGCCTAAGTCGGATCAGCCAGTCAGCGAGGGAGTCTTATCCCCTTAATAGAGGCTAGACCACGGAGATTGTTTTTAGCATCTGAGTGGAGCGACACACCTTACCATCAGCTTCTTACTTTACGCACAGATTCCCTATGCTACCTTCATACGCTGAGTTGGCGAGGACCGGTATCGATAGGAACATGTGGTTTCTAGCCGCCAAACGCTCTACCGACTGAGCTACTGGGTATGATACTAAACTGAATCTGCGTTTGAGCTCCAGTTCTGAGATATGAAGAGGGTAGAGTCGTCCTTAATTGCCATTACTTCTATGTCAAACTTCTGATTCAGAGTAAATAGTACTTGTTTATGGTCCCTCTGGTTAAAACTACAACTTAATTGTTGAAGTTTTGGAGATCCAGTGTGTGGAGTATCTCTTTCATCGCCATCACTCCTAGTTCCACTCTGACTTGAAGTGCTAGCATCTGTTAGGGTCTCTTCTATTGCGTTAAAACAGAGAGAAATTAGCGTTAGAAATGTGTTGAAAATTGCATATCTAACCAGAAAGAATAAAACAAAAGTATTTGGCCTAAAAATAACCCAACAAGTGTTGACATGCCGTAAAAGTCAACCAACCAACCCTTCTATGAGTCAAAAATAGATCTGTTTAAGAAAATTCGTATTAAGTAGGAATAATTGAGACAATACAAATTTGGATTTGTAGGACTACATTGATATCAAATAAGGATGTGCAAAACAAACAAAAAACTTATGAAAATAACTTTATGAAAAAAATGTAAAATATTAAATACAATGTACACCATTCTCTAATCTCTATGCTTGGCTTTACAGACGTTTAAAATCTATCAATCAATATTGATAATACGCTTGTTCCTTATCTTCGACCGTTTTCATCGTGAAATAGCTCTTAAATAAACATATCAGACTTTGCATTAATTAAATTATCATACTGTGGTTATATCCCAAAGATAATGCTAGTCACTATTAATGTATTTTTCTTCTTTATTTTATATACAATTGCTTATATGTAATTGCTTAAAAAGTAGTTTGTTGCAATTCTATGATACAAACTTTAAAACAATCTATCTAAAAGCTAATTTCTTAAAATGGTAATTTGACAGAATTCAACTTGTTGGGGTTAGGTTTAGGGGTTAGGGTTACATTTTTGTGTTTTTTAACAATTGATAGTGGAAAATGCCTTTTTCCACTTTGAAAAAAATTCAAATTAACTTCTTTTTTTTAAAATTAAAAAATCCAATTAACATTTTTTTTAATTAATTTTTTTTGAATTTTGTAAAAATTCACATGTTTGATCACAAAATCATTAACCCGTATCTATATTTTTCATTTAGAAGATTTTTTTGTATCTTTATACCCTCACAAAATATAAAATATAAATAAACTTTTTATGTTAAATCTGAGTTATTTTTAACATACGAGCATTCATATAAAAATATTTACGGGCCAGTAAAATAAGCGTTAAAGTAGGTTGTCTATTTTACCGGAACCGGCCAAATAGCCTCTTCCATAATAATACAATACTGGCTGGACCTGTGTATATACTTTTTTAGAATAAATAAATATATATTTATATATTTTTAAAACCAGCCCTGATGACAGTTATTGAACAGTGGGTTTGACGAAAAACAGAATTGTATAGGTGGTTTCTTATGTTGTTGTTGTTTTGTTTTTTTTAATGAAAACTTATATCATTAGTAATATGGCAACATATGAGGTGTCAACCCCGAAGTTAACTTAAAGTGAACTGGCTGACATCCATATAAAAGAGACGAAATTCTTCGCCGAAGAGTCTGAAAACCCACCCAAACATACAGACTAACTAGGCTCCTTGCTGAGACAAATCGCCGACACTTACCACCTCGTGTCTGTACTCGATCCGGTGTGTTGTGAGAATAAACAATATTGTCGTCCGATACCTTTTTCACATCGAGTTTTTTTCCCTTGGCGGTTTTCGGCCATTTCATCGGATTCGGAATCCAACCACAAGCGTTGATCTAAGAAGCTGCACAAGCAAATCACAAGATCCTGGTCTAAGATACAGTACGATTTTAAGATATGGAGGATATTAAGAGAAATTATCTACCACATCAGAGAGAAGTATTTTCACATTGGAAGACTCGTGGAATAAGTGTACTGAATTTTAAGGAGGACTATTTTGAAAAGCATATTACTTTTATATTGATTGTTATGTTTCGTCTTGATGAATATAACTTTATTTTCTGTACTTTTTTTCAGCATTTTAGTAATATCAATGATTTTTATCCTAGCCCACACACATATATATTATATATATTAAACAACCCCTCCGCACGAGCAGGATGCGACACAAGTTCAATTTCTTAAGCGGAGTTCAGCAGGTTTTAATTAAGAGTTTTCCTTCTCCTAGACTGGTTACCTAGCCATGGTTAACGAGTTCAGTCTAACTGCTATTTACCCATAGCTGGAGGAAAATGGACATACTTTCCCAATGGTATTAGCGCCATGTGAAATTCTAACAGCTTCGTCTAGGAATTGAACCCGTAGCCCCATATAAGCAACTTCGGTAAAAAGTAATCAAAAGACAAATCTTTTACTTTACTTCTTTTTTTAGATCCTCGAACTGAATAAGGAATTAATTTGTATTGTTAATCTGACAGACAATCCGTTTTAGATTTAGAAGCGTTTCATTTTATTTTCTCGTTCGTGATTACCTTTTTATTGATGAGAACAAACCGTTCCTGACATATTTGGAGGTAGGAAGAGAAAGTCTTATTATAGTTGAGTTTATCAGACTGAAACAGTGGAGAAGACTTCTTGTTGGTGGGAGGAGTTTCCTTATTAAAAATTCCATCGGTTTTATTCAACTCAGCATTATTTCGCTTATCATTCAGCTTCAAGTATCTTCCGTTATCTCTCTCTACGCTGATAGGCGGCAGGCATGTGCCACTGAGCAGACTGTTTCCTGCTCCCAACCGTTAAACATCAGAAAGTTCTGTTTTCTTCTTCCTGCCTTCACATAGATTTGTTTTTGTTTTTTTTCTTTCTTGACATTCCATTGTTCTTATTTTTTCTCTTCGTTTTCGCATAGTTTCTTTTCTGGATTTTTTTCATATCTTTCTACTTTATTTTATACTACCTTCCTATATCTTCCTTCACAAAATTATGAGATATTTCCTATTTTTCTATTATCCTTACGGCTTTTCAAATTATGAATGTTAAATTGGCTTTGTCATAAACGTGAGAAAATTAATGTTGTTGTGTTTCTAAGTGTTACATACCCATTCTTTTTAATCGACGATTAGCGATTATCTTTCCTTTGCCCTTGTCCGGGTCGAGTTGGCAAAGAATGATCATCCCTTGCTGCTTGGCTTGCTGCTAGGGGCGTTGTAACCAAGCTATTTAAACACAGTCCCTGTAGAGAAACCCTCTTCTCTTGGATTGGAATCTCCAGACGTGTACCAGACCCTTTGTGTCTTTGTTCATTTGGACTTGGGAGCTTTATACGTGAGTCTTTACGTTGCCATATGAGTGGTACCACGATTTTCGTCTTCGACTAACAACGAGCTCGCATCGTGACCAAGGTAAGCCGTCGAGCGTGTAAGATTTCAACGGTCGCCAGGGGTAGGGCCTCGATACTGGTCTCGGTTCGAACAGCCTGCGAGGCCAGGTGCTACTCGAAGTGTTTCCCCAACCAAATTCAACGGCCGCGAGGGGTAGGCGTCGATCGGGTCTCAGCGTGTCGGGGCCAGGTATCTTACTCGAAGTGTGTTCCCCAACCGATTATGTCTGAACACCGAATTCCTGCAACAAACTCCTGGACTTTTTCTCATGATCGATGCCGATGAGCCGGCGAGTGTTTCGGACTTTGACCGGTCACCCGAGGGAGGGCCTCGATACTGGTCGCGTGTTCCAATTAGCGTGCAGGGCCAAGTGTGTACCCGATTTTCGTCTTCGACTACAGCGAGCTCGCATTCGTGACCAAGTAAACCGTCGAGCGTTGTAAAGATTTCAACGGTCGCATTATGAAATTAAGTGACAACTATATAAATGGATCTCTGCAAGGACTTTTTCCCTTAGGACTTTCGTTTCATAGCTTGTTTCGTATAGTTTATGTTGGACTTTGCTCAGACAATAAAGTCTGCTTTGTTATTAACTGTTGGAATGTGCTTTATATTATATCTAAATATCCTGTGTCTTGGTGACATTCTGAGTCACCCAACTCATTATAAGAAAGTAACATTAGCTACTGGAAGTTAAAAAACACCTTTAATTCTTATGACATATATGTATTGTAGGTATAAAAATATACCAGTAGACGTACAAAAAATAAAGTAAAGTCTTCGGAGCGGCCTTAAAGTCGGTACAGCCGATCAGCGAGGGGAGTCTATCCCCTTTTCACTAGCGCTAAACCAAGGAGATTTGTTTTTTGGCATCTGAGGTGGAGCGCCACACCTACCATCAGCTCCTTACTTTACCGCACAGATCCCTGTGCTACTCATAACGCTGAGTTGGCGAGGACCGGAAAATCGAACTAGAAACCATGTGGTTTCTAGCCGAACGCTCTACCGACTTGATACACATCTTTTATCTACGTCCAGTCTTTTTACACCAGGTACACTTGATCCGAAGTTGAAATATTCTTAGAAACTTTACCTGCTGTATCCTGCAGAATGATGGCAAAGATACATATGTATATATCTACTCGCTCTTTCCCCTCTCTCTCTCTCTCTCTCTCTCTCTCTCTCTCTGTCCCACACATATAAACACACACATTATATCATATATACATATTTTAACAAAACCGCTGTGTAGCTAATAAAACCTTCATTGGTTGATGGTCTCTGAGCTGAGACCTGGTTTCAATGGTATTATTAACACTATACCAATGGTATTAGAATACACACCAGACTTTATTGGTTTTCCGTCATAAATCATGGTGCTAGAAGGCGGTGGTAACTCGTATAGCCCATGGTCCTGGGAATGACGTTAACTCTATCTGATGGTGAGGCTCCAGTTTGGAAAGTTTGGGGAATGTGGAGCACCCCATTCATCACCATTGCTCCCTGGTCCACTCGACCCGAGTGGTAGTACCTGTTAGGGTCCCATCTATTGGGTTAAATAGAAAATGTATTTATAAAAAATTGTATTATCCATTAAGAATTGATTTATTTCAAAACTTTATCGGCATTAAATGACCCACTGAGGTTGATATGCCGTAAAACAAAAACAAACCAAAACCAAAACCGTCATATCATAGTAATGTCAGACTGAAGTGCAGCCTCTTCGTATTATAACATATTGTTTTAAATATAACTTTCCAACAAAACAAGCTAATTCAATGATGTACGTTTTTGAATTAACTGAGTAGATGACACTTCAAGTAGTACATTGAATGATAAATTGAATTTTCGTGAATTCATCTACATAAAAACAACTTCATATCAAATCTCAATAATAATTCAAGGAACTTAATTTGAGATGATATGGTCCACATTGATTGATAAGTCGGGCAATCTTCTATTGAGTTCAAACGAATATTAAAAAAAAAAACAAAAAAAAAAAAAAAAAAAAAACTGGCAACCCCTTACTGACAATGAAGGAATGTTGTGTATGGTGAGGAACTCCTTTGTTTGGATCCATTCAATCGTTGAAGGATTGTCAGAATGTGTTCTAATCGATCCAGACGACGAATTCTATCATCTACACAGTAATGTTGTTTAAAAGAGGCGCTGGTTTTCTAAGGTTATCATCATAAAAACGATGATTAGTTCAAATCATGAACAAGACTGTATTTCCATAGCACTAATACACATCAGGAAAAGGTATGAAACCCAACCATCCCCCCTGTTCTATGGGTAAATAATATGGAATACTGAACTCTTTAACGATGGTAGGGACAACCAATCTAGGAGAAGAAAAAATCTGAATTAAAACCTTTTCAACTCCTCTTTAAAATGACCTTCTCTTGTATCCTGGACGTGGCGGAAGGTTTCAGGTAAATAGATACGGGTTTACTGCATACCATTAAAGGAACAATTGTTAGAGCTTTTATAACAAAATACTAGAAAAAATCCTTGTTTTAATCTGTAAAATATCTTTAACTTAACGGGTTGGATCTTTCAACATGATAATGATCCGGAACTTTCTGCAGACCCCACCCCCCAAAAAATAAATAAATAAATAAACAGATGACAGATGAGTTAAAAGTGAAGAAAATGTTTTTTTATTTTTTTATTGAAGCCAAGTTAGCCACCTGACCTAAATACCATACACACTCTATGGAAGAAGTTTAAACTTAGGAATTTATCGGCGCATATCTAACATTTTAACAATTTGAGGTGATTTCGCAAGACGAGTGGAATAAAATTGGTTATTTTTGCAAGAAACTTAAAATAATTCTCAATGTCTGACAGACGTCATAGAAAATAAGGAATAAACGAATAAATGCTGAACACTTGGACGGGATAGAGTGGAAGAAGGGGAAAGAGAGAGAGAGAGAGAGAGAGAGAGAGGAGAGAGAGAGAGGAGAGAGAGAGAGAGAGAGAGATCTCCGTGTGTCATGATTTTCATGTATGAATGAATGCGTTCGTATGTTAAAAATTTTAGGTAACATATTACACTTTCTCAATGGTATCCGGATTCCACTTCAGTTAAATCAAGAGTGTCATATTTCTTACATATTAAACTATTTAGCAGTATCTCTATATTTACATATCTAGCATTTAACAGTAAAATTATCATACGTTGTATATCCACAGGTGAAACTAGTATGTATTATCAAAAGCCCATTTCAGGAAAATGTGTCAGAAGATTTTTCAAATTAAAAAAAGAAATAATATAAAGATGTGTGTGTGTGTGTGTGTGTATGTGTGTGTGTGTGTATGTTGTGTATATTAATTCATTTTTGAGAGTGAAAGAATTGAGCATGAAAACCTCAAGCGTCAACTTCGTACACCTTTCATGCTGGAGAGAACAAAGGAGGGTTTGGAAATGTCAAAACATGAGGTCGGATTCTGCTTCAAAATATTATCTTTTTTGTATACATTTTTAGATGAGGCTTGATATACAATATTTTATTTTTTTAAATTTTAAAACTGTTGTCCTCATTTTCATTGTGAAGCATGAAACACAAAGTTTCGACCGTTTTAGCCTCCGCTCTTCTTCAGGTATACCTCGTTATCCGAGTATAGGAATGGTTCAATTTTGGGAAATCCTTTTTAATATAATATTTTGACTGTTAAATGATCGTGACGCTCTCGAATTGATGGGCGTCCAAAAACAACGACAACTTCATTTGAATGAGATATTCATGAATTATTCAATGTCTTCTTTGCTCAAAAGTCAAAAAAGGATTTCCCAAGTGGAATCATTACCAGACTAGTATAGACAAGGTACCCCTGAAGAAGACCGGACAGTACAACAGCCGAAACGTTGTGTTTCTATATATATCGACAAAGATGAGGACATCAGCCCAAAATTAAAATAATATTTTAACAAATTTAGAAATGAATTAACATGAAACAATCAAGAGAATTCTGGAATGGTTCTTCAGGTGTATTACCTGTGGTTGTTTCTATGGCAACATAGCAAAACCAAATTTCATGGTAATATGAGTGTCAATTAGCCATCAGAAATGGAGACGAAGTCCCTGGCCAATCTTTTATAATACCTGGAAACAGCTAAGAAAATTACTTGATATTTAAGGTGCAAGGAGACTGAATTTTCTTACACACACACACACAAAACTTATTTTGCTTGGGTTGCTGTCTATATTCCTATTTTTTTTAAAGTCAAGCTTCCTTTCTAAATTGCCAAGGTTTTTTTAAACAGATGAAAAAATATTTATCCAATGAATTATCTTTTTGGTCTATGGAAACTGATTCAAGTAATCGGTTTCCCAACTTCTAAAATCTGACGACAAAGTAATCACAGCCGTCTTCAACTAATCCTCAATACGTCTTCAAATGCGTCTTGTTCATTTTCCTACCACATTTTGTGTTTTCATGCACAGCTCGGCCTCGAAAAAATTGCATCTTTGTAAACATATTTAGAAATAAATTAACGTTAAAATGTTTCCTTTTATTTTACTGTCAAGATTTCTAATAAAATTCTTTTTAAAGTGATACAATTTGCCAAAGTAAAGCTCTCGTTTTAAACTTGCCAAATTATCCTTACACAAAACATATATATATATATATATATATATATATATATATATATATATATATATATATATATAATAATGTAAAACGTATACTCATAAACATCTATACACATTTAAAGGTTGTAGAATAATCATATAAGTTCCAATTACCATCGAATTGGTAAGACAAGGCAACAAATAGTCGTGACTGAATACGAATATATTCTGCTGCAGTACTACTGCAGTATGCCAGGGTATTTATGAAGCCTTATAACATCATAGAAACCAAGCAGCCAATCAGAACTCAAGGAATGGAATCACCCAAATACATAAATGTGTTACATAATCTATGCGGTTGCATAAGGTTATTGTCAGTCCCGTGTAATTCTGAGGGGATGACCCTTTTCATACCATGCCGGGTCCTTCAATGGAAAATTACAGAAGCCCGCCAAAATACGTGAAGTCACGTGGGACCTGTTCGGTCCCCAGTTTGCAGTTGGACGTCAGGCAGTGAAGATGTACTGCCGAAATGTGACTCACTCTGCATATGCGCGCTATGTTAGTTAGCAGATGTCTGGGTTGGGGATTGAAAATAAAGTAACATCAAAGTAAATCGAAGTCTTGTGTTTATTACCTAAAAATTAATAATGACACAGGGCTTCTGATAAGGAGAAATCCCTAACAGAAAACCAGACCGAAGTCCCCAAGAATGTCCAGACCTTAGAAGTTTCAAGACCAAGTCAAGATGATAGAAGAAATACCAAAGACGATCAGAATACTAAAGACGACCAAGAAATAGAATTAAAGAAAGAGGTATGCAACAAATAGACTATTCTTGATTTCCATAAATACCAACTGTCTTGGTACTGTTCAGTTGTACTTAGCTAGTTGCTGTTGTTCAAAAACAAAAGTACACTGACTCACGTCAACAAAGGTTAGTTGGTGCGTATGCATGTATGTCCGTATGGAACTACGAAAATAACACAGTTAACGACAAAGTTAATATATATAAAAAACTGGTGGCAGTTACCTTTTTTAAAGTCGACGGTGCGGCCTAAAGTCGCTATCAGCCAGTCAGTGAGGGAGGCTATCCCCTTTTCAATAGCGCTAGATCAAGGAGATTGTTTTTTTGGCGTCTGAAGTGGAGCGCCCCACCTACCATCAGCTCCTTACTTTACCGTACAGATTCCTGTGCTGCTCATACGCTGAGTTAGCGAGGACCGTACCGAACTAGGAACCTTGTGGTTTCTAGCCGAATGCTCTACCGACTGAGCTAACCCGACCCCTATATATATATATATATATATATATATATATATATATATATATATATATATATATATATATTATATATATATATATATATATATATATATATATATATATATATATATATATATATATATATATATATATATATATATATATATATATATATATATATATATATATATATATATATATATATATATATATATATATATTTTTAGAAAAAAGGAAGGTCCGCAAAATGTATTTTGTTCTCAGAAAAAAAATTTGTATTCTTTTTTTGTTTTACAATATGTAAAACAAAAAGAATAAAGAATAAAATTTTTTTTTTCTGAGAACAAAATACATTTTGCGGACCTTCCTTTTTTATAAAATATTGAATTTTCTCCCGTTGGAACCAGAACAACACTTTATATATATATATATATATATATATATATATTATATATATATATATATATATATATATATATTATTTTCCAAGCACTAACGTGGTTTCAAATATCTAATCATAACATTTACTTGCAAGCAATATTTCTTATGAGTGTCGTCACCTCAGCTAAAATAAATGACCATTCCATTTTTATTATAAAGAAAGAAAGGGAAGAAAAGGAACGTACTACACAGAAAAATATGATAAAAAAGAAAGAAAGAAAGAGTAGGGGAAATAAATAGAGAGGCGCTGAGCACTTGGGAGTGATAAGGCTAATCTGTTTTAATCGAACATAATGAAAAAAGGAAAAGAAGGAAAAGGGTGTGAGAGAGTTAAATCAAGATTATGATATTTTTACATATTGAATTATTTAGCAATAACTCTTAAGTGACCACATCAAACGCTGTAATAATTAAATTTATATACTGTGGTATATACACAGGTAAGCTCAGTCGGTAGAGCGTTCGGCTAGAAATCCCAAGGTTCCTAGTTCACTACCGGCCCTCGCCAACTCAGCGTATGAGTAGCACAGGGATCTGTGTGGTAAAATAAGGAGCTGATGATAGGTGTGACACTCCACCTCAGACGCAAAAATAATCTCCTTGGTCTAGCGTTTGTAAAAAGGGGATAGACTCCCTCGCTGATTGGCTGATACCGACTTTAGCCCACACCGACGACATTACATTTTTTACATATATATATATATATATATATATATATATATATAGAATGAATAAAGAATAAATGAGAAAAGTATTGGCATAAAAAGGTGCTCAATGCTAATAAAGCAGAGCAGATTTACAATCAATAATATTGTTGACCCATCTGAAGATTGCGTAAACATGAAACTTATAGTTATGAGTTTATAATATCCATAATATCATTATCATTGATTATATATATATATAATATATATATATATATATATATATATATATATAATATATATATATATATATATAGATGTGAGGTATCCAAAACTTGGTAGTAAGGGATGATTCTATTTGTGATTTCTAAGACATACTGTATTATTATTGTATGAACAGTATGTACAAATACATTGAATCTTTAAATCACTACAGAGAGCTCAATGTATAATAATCTTTTTTAGATTATATACAGAGCAATATTTATCTTTGAAAGATTATATAAAGATTTATAAAGGCCCCAATTTTGTCGAAATAAATTTATCATGGAATAACGGTGTTGAGTTTCCTTCCTTTCAAAGTATATATATATATATATATATATATATATATATATATATATATATATATATGTGTGTGTGTGTGTGTGTGTGTGTGTGTGTATTTGGGAAGCATTCTTTCATTATATATGTAGAATTAAACAAAAGACACATCTCGTGTTTAACAATTTTATTTTTGATCTTTTCGAGTTTGCTGGCCAACTTTTTAATATTTGGTTGCAATTCGTGGATAAGTCCATCAAAGTTTTCATCAATTCTTCTCCTTCCAGCCTCCACATTAATATGATTAAAAAAAAATGGAACACATCACCCCTGATGATAGCACTTCCAAGTGCCGAAAGTACACGGGACCTGAACTTTGGTGGACTTATCCACGAATTCCACCCAGATATTAAAAAGTTGGCCAGAAAACTCGAAAAGATCAAAACTAAAATTGTTAAACAGGAGATGTGTCTTTTATTTAATTCTACACACACACACACACACACACACACACACATATATATATATATATATATAATATATATATATATATACTCTGTGTGTGTGCGAGTGTGTGTATTGCCTTATCTTGTATATATCTCCAGCTGTGAATTGATGTACCTGGGATCAGGCGCTGATTCATTTATTCTAACCGAGGTCATCTCGTAACATATGCGCACATAATTACTTACATAAACCGGCACGTAAATAAAACAAGATAAAAAAAAAGAAATAAAGAAAAGAAGTTCAATCGTCTAAGAGATAAAAAAAACAACATGTTTTCCTGGTTTAGATATTTAACTTATAACATCCACAAATTTCCTGTGCTAAAAACGTCGTCTTCAAATAATTAATGTACATCGCCACAAAATACTTTTATTAAGATACACGCAATGAAATAAACAACATTTTTGAGAACATCCCATTATATGAGCTTAGGGAAACCAGGAATAATCTATCAACCAATTATTTTAGACATTTAATTGGATAGAAGCAGATGTGCATCTCTCTACAAATTGTAGACGATGAAGGGAAACTACATAACATTTTAAACTGTTGTATAGATGTAATTCGGCTGGTAAATGATAAATATAGCTTTAAAAAAAGACCAGGTAGAAAGGAATAGGAAGTTAAATATAGTGAATGTAAGGAAGGATAAAGACAGACAGAGGAAGAAGAATAAAAAGGAATAAAGCGTTGAGAAATTAAAAGAAATGGAAAAAGCATAAAAGAAAAGGAAACGAGACTGAGAAATCAATGAAGAGAATAGAGAAAGTAAAATAATTAGATACAGAAGAACAAGAAGATTTGGCTTGTTTGTTTTGTTTACGGCATATCAAACTCAGTGGGTCATTTAATGCGATAAAGTTTTGAAATAAATCAATTCTTAATGGATAATACAATTTTTTAAATACATTTTTCTATTTAACCCATAGATGGGATCCTAACAGGTACTACCACTCCGGGTCAGAGTGGACCAGGGAGCAATGGTGATGAAGGGGTGCTCCACATTCCCCAAACCTCCAAAACTGGAACCTCACCATCAGATAGAGTTTAACGTCATTCCTAGGACATGTAGACCCGCAACCACCGCCTTCTAGCACCCGTATGATAAAAAGGGGTTGGGGCTTGTCATAAGGGTAATAGGGTTGGGAAAATCATATAGGTGCTAGGGCTTGGCGTGACCAGCCGATTGATCGGAGGGGGTCTCTCCGACCGCCCGTCTAGCCCAAGATAGGGCCAAGTCATGAACTGCTCATCCACCTGGCTCCATCCTTAAGCATCACGGTCGCACCCTCGGCCAATAGGTGGCCCCATTGGAGAGTCTTACCCCTCTGCAGAGGTGCAGTCGGTGCAGTCTAACGCCAGCCGACAGGGCGGAGAACAAGAAGAGTACAAAAGATGAAGGTTAGAACAGCGTCAGAAAGAATGAGGTTTTAAAGAAAAACAGGAAGAGAAGTTGAGAAAGATAAAGACAGGGACACATGGAGAGAGAGAGAGAGAGAGAGAGAGAGAGAGAGCGAGAGAGAGAGAGTGAGGGGGAGAGAGAGAAAGAGAGGGGGTGCATATGTGGACATTTAAGAGATGAAAAAGTAAAGAAAATAGGAGGAGTGGCCTATTGTTGGTGTCAGCCGATTAGCGAGGAAGTCTGTCCCCCTTTCGCTAGTGCTAAACAAGGGAGATGGTTTAATCATCCGAGAAGGAGCGCCACACCTACCGCCACAATTTTAACTGACAGAAGCTGTGATACTCATTGCGCTGAGTTGGCGAAGGCTGGTATTGATTTGGACATTATAGAGATGAAAAAGTAAAGTAACATAAGCGGAGTGTCCTATTGTTGGTGTCAGCCGATCAGCGAGGAAGTCTGTCCCCCTTTCGCTAGTGCTAAACAAAGTAGATGGTTTAATCATCTGAGAGGAGCACCACACCTATCACCCCAATTTTAGCGCACAGAAGCTGTGCTACTCATGCGCTGAGTTGGCGAAGGTCGGTATTGAATCCAAAACCTTGTGGTTCCGAGGAGCACGCTCTAACGACTGAGATAAACCGGCCCTGTGAAGAGATATAGCTTGAGCAATGAGAGGAGGAAAGAGAGGCTATGCACATTAGAGAAAGAAAATGCGTAATATCAATTAGAGGAAAGAAAAGAGGAAGTCAGTAAGTAATTAAACGAGTGGAATACAGATTAAATAATAATAATAATAATAATAATAATAATAATAATAATAATAATAATAAATCGGTTACGATGCTGTGTACACGTTAGATAAACATTTGTTTGGCTTTATCTAAAAGCGACTACAACGTTCTTTTAAGATAATTTAATTTTTAATTAACTGAATTCAAAATCAGCCGCTAGTTAGAGAACAACTTTGCTGACTGCATTGATAGATAAATACAAAATACGTGAGATAGATAAGAATAGATGGTTGGTTGGATTTTACGACATTTCAACCCTGGCTGGGTTATTTAATACCGAAGATATTTTGTTGATTCATTCTTGGTTTGTATTGAAAATTCTTTTTTTTAAATCGATTTAAAAAAAATGTTCTTAAAAACTCATTTTCTTATTTAACCCATAGACGGAACCGTAACAGGTACTACCACTCCCGGTCAGAGTAGACCTCGAAGAAATGGCAATGAATAGGTACTTTACATTCCCCGGAGTTCCAGAACTGGAACTTATTCATTAGATGCAGTTTAACGTCATGTCAACGACCCTAAGACCCTGAACCACCGCCGTCTAGCACGTATATAATAAAAAGGGTTGGACGTCTGCCATAAGGGTTGGGACAATTCTATAGATGCTAGGGCTGACGATTGATTCCGGGGCGGGCGGAGCTCTTTGATGAGAATAAGTACGGGTCAAATTGAGAGTGTTGTAACTACTGAACAGCTCATACACCAGGATTCGGTGCTTATACATCATGGGTGGCAACCTACGGCCAAAAGGTCACCCACAGGTGCAGTCCCTTTATTCTAAAGCCCCATCCGACAGAGATTGATAAGAATTGGTACATCCTATTTTCCTTAGGTTTAGCTTAGTGTGAACTGTTGCATAGCGCCTTCTTTTACCGGCACTAAATAGGTATATGTTTATTATACTGGTTCTTTTTCACTAAGCCAAAATCAGCATATAACGTTATATAACTTTCTTTATTCTTACTCTGTCGTCTATTTTCTGGCCGGCTTTGCTTTGATCGTCTATCATCTTATCTTGGTCTGGTATATCTTCTAAGTCTCGTCTGGTCTTCTATGAGGATTCCGGGTCTGGTTCTCTTGGGCGATCATTCCTTATCAGAAGCCCTGTGTCATGTTGGTTTTTAGTAATAAACACAAGACTTCGATTTACGTTGATGTTACTTTATTCCAGATCCCCAACCCGACAATCTGCGCAGATGAGGCTTACATGTTGCTGGCTCGGCTTCTAAGTTCTAACTGACTGAGTTGCTTACTCCTTAAACCGGAAAACACAGGTGAGATCGAGGTCAAAGCGCTGTCACTCACCCTCAGGCCATCAGCTATACTAATCGCCATTATGATTTTCTACAATACCTTATAAATGTATTAGGGGTCCAATAATTATGTAATAATACTACGTCAAAAAGAGTTAAATAACTATGGGTACAAGTACAAGGAACTCAAAGAATACGAAATAAATTCAAGAAGGGATAAGATATAGTAATAACTTTATATGTGAACAGACATAGATATCTTGATACCAATATAAGTAAAAAGGTAAAGTCGTCGGGGCGGCCTAATGTCTAGTATCATCCATGCAGTGAGGAATATATCCCCTTTTCACTAGCTCTAGGAAATTTATTTATAGCGTCTGAGGTGGAGCGCCACACCTTACTATCAGCTCCTACGCACAGATCCCTGTGGCTACTCATACACTGAGTGCGCAAGGGCGGGTATCGACTAGGAACCTTTGTGTCGCGTTCAGCCGAACGCTTCTACGACTGATGCTAACCCGGCCTTGCTTACCAATTATAGATGAATTAAAACTTACTGACAGATAGATTATTTCCAAGTTGAATTATATAATTAGTGATTCTAAGGCAGTTTTTGAAAGCTGATTCCAAAAATGATACTTATTTTTTCTAATCGGAATCAAATTTTTAAGATACAAGCTATACTTTCAAATGCATAGAACAGTTTTATAATTGTGACAAGTAGAGTCCAAAGCTTTTGAGTTAGTTCTATTATTATGTACAACTTATTCAAGCACATCATAAAAAACCATACCTGACAATGAATGATATTTTATGATTCAGTCTAAGATTATGATTTCCCAACCCTATTGCCTATGGCAACCCCCAATTCCTTTTTATATACCACTTGGCCCTATCTTTGGGCTAGACGGGCGGTCGGAAGAGACCCCTCCGATCAAATCGGATCTCTCTCTTTT